>RJWJ010031322.1:0-19297 GCA_004363605.1 Indri indri
AATATGGAGATCTTTGTTTCCCCTCGACTTTAATTTGCTCAGTCATACCTCAATGTTGTAGCAGTACTGTGGTGCCTGACACAGTGCTTTGACCTTATACCCTCTGTACTGACTGAAGGAGACCTAAGAGTCCTTTCTCTCTTTGAGTTTGAATCACAGCCTTGATGTGGTCTTTCTTGTTTTATGTACTTGTTCCTAATGTAAAAGTGTTTAATTGCTTCTTGGTTGTATTGGGTAGCATTGGGATAAGATTTTAACGGGGTATTCTTGAATCGCTTTTACAATAAACCAATTTTATAATCTTTAAATCTATCAGCTTTTTACATTTGTGTTCTTTTCAGTTAGGGCTTCTTAATTCTACTTGTAGTAGATGGAGCACATTGATTTGGCGTTTCAGATCTTCCGAGCACTATTTGTTGTAATAACTATTTTCTAAATATAGTGCCTTTAAAGAAAAATGAACATAAGGAAGTGACCTTGATACAAATAATGTTGCTATTTTAAGTATTCATATTAAATAGATGCATTCTATATAGAACATGGTAGAAAGACTGAAAAATAACAGTAATCGTGTAATTCAGAATTCATACCAATCAGTGTTGAAACTCAAAACAGTGCAAAAGTGGGAGGCAATATCCAGTGATTAACAATTCCATAGCTTTTGTACATCTGAAAAATGAGTGCTCAGATGAATTTTATCTCTGCAAGCATGTTTTTATAAGAATTGTGGGTGTGCCTATCATAACAATTGTTTTTCTGTATCTTGAAAAGTATTCTCCACGTTTTAAATGTTTTATATTAGAGAATTCTTTAATGCACACTTGTCAAATATATATATATAGTACCAATGTTACCTTTTTATTTTTTGTTTTAGATGTAGAGCATGCTCATATGTTAGGTACTTACATAAATTGTTACATTATTTTTCTTATGTAATACTTTTTTGTTTGTTTACGTGGTTCAAATACATTCTTTCCTTAAACTCTTCTTCGTTGTTTTTAACAATTGATGATATTTGAAACTTTTATTTTTTGGCTTCTTAATGGTATTCCAGTAGAACATGTACTAGAAATAAAGGTGATTTCAGTAATAACTGGTAGACAGGTTAAATTTAAGGTTAGTTTTGCTTCTTAAAGTTAGGTATAGCATTTAGAACTTTCGAAGTATGGATATAATTCTTTGACCTTTGTATTCTGTACTCTTGACATACACCTTTGCCATCAGTGGTAGCGTCTAAGCAGAATTGTGTCTGCTTCATTCTTAAATGACTTTACTACATGTAACAGCACAGAGGAAACTGAGAAGAATATGACAAAATGTCCTTTGATTTTGTTTCTCCAAAATACTCTCTCTTGGTCTCCAGAACAGAACACTTGTAGTAGTGATGAATAGTACTTACTGTTTTATAAATAAAAATGTTCACAAATTTAAGTGGTAGGTCCCGAACTTTGAATAAGAAGTAGACATGTCTTTGAAAATGATTTATTTCTTTGTGTGTATATATATAATATCTTCAATTATTGACACATCCATTTTGGTAAGACCAATCTGAAAACATTTTGCTACATATAATTTATTTAGTAGAACACTAATTTTGTAGTGTTTGAAATTGATGGTTTCCCTTTTCTACTGCAAAATATAGTGGTCATACATTTTAGCTCAAAACCACACCTTGTGTCTCTATACGTTGCACTTTTTATTCGGGAGTTGCTCCAAGGAGCAGTGCACTGTATATTGGATGACTTGAAGTCCAGTAATACGAGTCCACCTTCATCCTGGGTCCTGTGAGCCAGAATTGTACAACTTTTAGTTAACTCTGAGTCTGATTTAGCAGAATATTCAGAATATGTTTGGATTTGGAGGAGCATTCCAAATATTTGAGAAGTATAGTAGTCTTACTTAGTAGCCGATATTGAATAGTTTACATAACATTTCTTGTGGTCTAAGACCCAAAATTAAAGTTCAGTAGCTCAGTAAATGAATTGCCCAGCTGGAATAAGCAGGAAAATAGTCTTTCAGAGGAAAAGAAAGAATAATAACTAGTAATAAAAGGAAACCTAGGTGATTACTACAGGAGTGGCCAGTAGACTGGTGGGTTATGTTTAATCCCCCTTGATTTTCATTTCTTAACAGCTGAGGTTGCACAGGAGCATCCCCAAGGACCCAGTCACATGTTTTTACCTTCTCTAACGGCAACCAGACCTCCCTGGTCCTGGCAACCATCAATTATACTGAAAACCTGGCTTTCTTGTGGGTAAATTTGTGTGTTGCTCTCCTTTGGCTCCAGAATTCCACCTGTGCTAATGCTGTTGCAATCCATGGTGGCTCATCCCTATTCCACTTTAAACTGTTGGCATTTAGTCTCTTTAGTCATGAGAAACTTGTGATAAACAGTCTTTTTCAATTTAAAGTTTACTGAATCAAAAATCAGGTGAGAAGTCTATGACACTTAGTACTACAGCTTTTCCAAATCACACATGGAGTATGTTTTGCTGTATTACCTGAATATGAAAAGCTGTGATAGAACAAACCTTTTAAAACTTATTTCTTAGGGTTATGACATACCTTTCCCCATATTTCCCAAGTATATTTTATCATGAGACTATGATTCCCATGACCTTCATAGAACCTATATAAAATAATCTATGAGTTAGACATCACCTTTGGATGTAATTTTTATTGTTGGGTATTAGAAGCCACATCTCAGTTCCTTTTAAGGCATTTGTTCAGTTTCAGATCAGGTTCCTGTGTTATGGTGGATTTACACAGAATTAACATGATGGCCTATCTGGCCAACTTTAAGAGAAATTAATTTTCTCAAAGATGTGGATGAAGTGGCAGAATCTGAGGGAAAAGATCTGCATTTTAGTAATATTCCATGAGCTACTGAAGCCAGCTACTCAAAGTAACACAGTGATGCAGCTATTGGAAACCTGGCTGAAGGTCATTTCTTCTCCTTCAGGGAGCCTTATAGCAATTTGTGTTTAAGCACTTCTTTCTACTGAATGAAGAGGTAAGCACATTTGCAGCTTCAACAGAGGCATCTGATGGGCTGTAACTCAGGATGTAAATGATGCTCAGATGATCACAAGTATATGAGACTCTGATCCCTGGGGTGACCATGATCTAAGACCTTAGATTTTATGAGAGATAGGATAACTCATGTTCAGGAGCAACCAGATCACTATGTAACTTGAAGTTATGCTGCAAAACCACGTGTGCATTATCTTCTGAAGGGAGACCATTTGCTGTGGTATTTTGTCTCAGCACTAGTAGGTCTCTTGAGCTCTATAAAATAATCCCAATGGGACTGCCCAGCAGAGAATGTGGACTTGAGATATAGTTGTTCTTTTATAATCCAAACTACTGAACAACAGCATATCTCTTCTATAGGCCAAAGGAGTTTCTGTAGAATTCTGCTATGAGAGTTTCAGAAAACCACCATGAGCTTATGTGCTGTCCTTTCAGAAACAGCTGATGCTTCACTGGGGTATGTGTGTGTGAACAACCAGCTCAGAGCTCCCCTTTGAGGGCACATCTTTGATCTGGGATGGAGTGGAAAGCCCTGGCCAAATTAGGGACATTGTTTAAGGAATTTATTAATAATACTGATTTGAACTAAAAATTATTGACCAAATTCCTGTTAGTCTTCCAAAGCCATTGAAACAAAATTCTCAAGGTCTGAGCATTTCCAATACTCCCATAGTTCTATCTGCTGAAGATAGAAAATTTGAAAAGAAAATTATTTCAATCAAGTTGATGTCCCACTGCCATCACTTACTGTGGGACTTGAAGTCTCTGAAACTTTTTCTCCATCATGGGTGAAAATGTTACATTTTACACCATCTTAGACACTAATTATGAGGACCAAAACAAAATGTTATAAGTGCAGCTGGTAAACTGTTAACATTCCTTAAAAGCAATATTGTATTTTAAGATGACCATGATCTTTTCTCAGTACCATCTTGTTTAGAGACATACTGTTATTGAACTATTCAAAATAGTCCTTCAGACTTGAGTGGGTCTACTCAAGATATCTGCATAGGTACATGAGGCTCTGCCTTGCTCTGTCATTAGTATGCACACCAAGAAACCTACCCTCTCCAATTTTATGTAAATGGGCTAATTGTTTTTCAATAACAGTATTTTAATATTCTGTAATAATTATCAAAAGACTGCTACTTAAGACCTTATTTGATTATAACAAATCCTGTAAGATGTGGGTATTACTACTATGCCTCAAACCTAAATCCAAATCCCACACTGGCCGTGGGGTGACTAGTAGAAGTTGAGGGTGTATCCTGTAACTGGGAAATATTTTCTATGTACAAAGCTAACCATACTCACTGGGGCTCAAAATTGTCTTCTTGGTTCTGAGCTTCCCTACCCATTGCCCCACTGCAGGTAGGACTTTGGTCTCCACACAGAGGGAATCCTAGGAAGATTGCCACAATAAGACAATGCTGTTCATTTTTCAAAATCATGTACATTGGTTCAACAAGCACTGTCAGGTAATATTCTGGTCTTGAGTAATGTCATGGTAACTTCCTCAAGGGGCTTACAAACTAGTAAACAAAAGACTGTTGAATGCTATAAGTATGAAATAGTTCATGTGGTGTACCATGAGAGCATGGTCTGGGAAGATGACTTCCTCCTGGGATGATCAGGCAAGGCCTCTTAGAGGTGCTATTTAAGCTGGACATTGATTATGACTAACCTAACAGAAGTGATGTCAGAGGAAAGAGCAAGAAAACTAAGAATATTTGGGGGAATTGGGAAGTATTTCTGTTTGGCTGAGCTATAAATATATAATGGATTAACTCATGCAACAAATATTGGAGTGTCTAATATGTGCCAGGCACTATTCTAGGCCCTGGGAATACAGTAATGAACAAAACACAAAAATTCCTGCCTTCATGGAGTTTACATTCTTGGCAGACCAGAACCAGATGGTGATAGTTAATATGTCCCCAGTGCCTACTGTATACCAGGCACTTTCCATGTATTAACTCATTTAATCCTCACAACCACCCAGTGAAGTAGGTACTATCCCAATTCTGCTGGTTAAAAAATTTGCATAGAGGTCACATATCTGGTGGATGTGGAGAGTCTAGCTCCAGAGTCTGACCTATTACCACCATGTGCTACCTATCACTTGAATTCCAGGGTGAAAAATTTAAATATCCAATGAGCAATGGAGGCCTTTGAAGGTCTGTTAAACTAGAGAACAGGCTATTGCATCAAATTTTAAGGAAATTATGAATATACTTACTCAAAGGGTAACAAAAATGGGCTGAATATGGAAGAAAAATAGAGCTATCTGCATACATTTCCAGACATTAACAGTGAACTCAAGAGTATTTCTGAATTGCTCCCGGCAATGGAAGACAAGAGGAGAGGTAATGATTTCGAAGGTAACTGAATTGGTTTCCCAAAAAGTATAATCAGTCTGCACAGACAGTATATACTGTAGAATGGAAATAATTTTGTGCAATTTACTATACGGAGATAAAAATTAGGGAAGCTGCTGTCTGAGCAGATTCCTGACTTGTAAAACTTAAGTAAAGAAAAACTATGGAAAATCTAAATTCGTGAGGCCACCAAGAGCAGTTACTCAAATGCCAAGGACAGTGAGCCCATCCATTTTGGGGGGTCATTGAACAGGAATGGACCAACTAACAGGCCTGAACAAAACTGAAGTCATAGACAGGAAATCCTTTGCCCAGCCTAGATTTTCTAGTCCTATCTGTTACCGTTTGCTAGGCACTTTTCAATTTTATAAATACTTAAGCACCTACCACATGCCAAGGAGTGTGGTAGAAAATACAATGCCAAAAAAGTATGATCTCTGGTTGGACGCGGTGGCTTATGCCTGTAATCCTAGCCCTTTCGGAGGCCCAGGGGGGGAGGATTGCTTGAGGCCAAGAGTTTGAGACCAGCCTGAGCATGAGCAAGACCCCTTCTCTACAAAAAAATTAGAAAAATTAGCCAAGCTTGGTGGTGTCCATCTGTAGTTCCAAGCTGCTCAGGAGGCTGAAGCAGGAGGATCACTGGAGCCCAGGAGTCTGAGGTTGTAGTGAGCTGTGATGACGCCACTGCACTCCAGCCTGGGAGACAGTGCCTGTTTCAAAAAAAAAAAAAAAGTATGATCCTTACACTCAAGAAGTTTATGATCTAGAGGGAAAACAGACCTCAAAGAATTAAAAGAATCATGACCATTACGGGAAATGCACATGCCAATGGTCAGAAAACAGAAGCATAAGTTCACCAAGTCCAATACATGCTCCAGGAGGCCATGTCAGCAAGGGTCCGTAGGATCTCCATATGTCCTAATGCAAAAATTTCACTCTAAGCTCTTCACTGCCCATGAGCCTGGGCACGGACTCTGCGATGTCTGCATAGGAGTGATGTGCAGCTGGTGTGCAGACGTCACAAGCCAGTGTGAGCAGAAGCGACACTTCCTCTGTTTAACCCTGCTCTGGTGTGGGTCACTGGAGACCAGTGGCAGTGGAACGACCAGACTCAGTGGTAGAACTCTGCCCTAGGGGGGCTGCGACGCTGAGACACGTTCTGGAAGGTCTCAAAGATGCCTGCCTGTGCGAGGAGGTACAATGGGAACAGAAACAGGAGCTCAATGGCACAATGTTGATGAGTTCCTAGTACCCTAATGATTCGTTCCTCCAGAGAGGGGTCAGTCCCGAGGGAATTGTGCCAGGCCCCTCAATTCAGAAGGAGACTGAATCATGTCAGGGAGAAAATAAATGAATTTGCAAAGAGAAAATAAATAACCAGGGATCTTCAGAGAGTAAGCAGACCCATAGAGGAGAAACTATTATTCAGTCAGTATATGTCAAGCACCTACTGGCTATAAAGTACTCTGCTGGGTGTGGAGTTCCAGCAGTGAACAAGACAGAATACTCCTGCCCTCGTGGAGCTTACTCTCTCAAGGGAGAGGCCCACCTGAAATATTTCACAGTTACCTGACTATAATTGTGATCATTGTTGGTTGTGATCCTCTGGTTAGGGGAGTTGGGGGAAGCTTCTCTGAGGAGGGGGCCTTTCAACCAGGACCTGGAGATGAGGGAAAGGTCACCGGCTGGGGGTTGGGGCAGGGAGCTCGTCATGCCAGCAGATGGAGCAGCGTGTCCTACAACCTTGAGATGGAAAGGAGCTTCCATCGTCCCTGAAAAAACTAAAAAACACAGGGTGGTGTGGCTGGAGCACTGTGAGAGGAGCCTGAAGTAGACATAGGCTGACTCAGGCAGGGCCTTGCAGCCAGGCTGAGGATGTGGGATTCAATCCTAACAGCGATGCAAAGCCATTGAAGAGTGTTAAGTAGGGAAATGGTGTGGCCACATCAATGTGTTCAAAAGGTGGTTCTAGATGCCGTGTGACAGTGAAGTAGAGGGGGTGGGTGAGCAGGGTGGAACTAGTGTCAGTGCAGGGGTGAGGCCATTGGTGGCTGTGGAGGTGAGAAAGAAAAGCCACAGGCTGGGGACGGCCTAGGTGTGGGGAAGGAGGAGGAGGAAGGGCCATGAAACAAAAGAGGAGGAGCAGGTTTGAGGAAATATCCCAACAAAACCATGTGCTGGCTAAGTGTAGAGCACAAGGAAAGATCGCTGCTCTGTGAATCCTGTGTTGTCATGAAGGACAACTGATTTAGATGGTGAACCTGATGGGCAACTTGTGAGTAGGTTTGATCCCACTGGACTCTAACACAACACCCAGGAAACTCCACAAATAACAAGGCCAGTCCATGAACTCTAAAATCAAGAGCAAAACCAAAAGAAACAAAACGAACACACAGTAGTACCAAATGCACAACATGGATTTAAAAGATTTGTCACTTCACTATTTTTAAATACAGATCAAATCCCGTTAGAACATATCCCTCTATGGATAAAATAAAAATCCTTGGCCCTGCCCAAAGACTCTCATTTAAAATAAGTACAATAAGAGAATGTTGGCAATTCTGTTCTTTCATCTCTAGCAGGAATTGACTTCATCTCTTCATCTCTCCAATTGGCTTTGTGCTTTTATGTGTCAGTTTTTAAAACTGACCCAAATGCCACATGTGTTTATTAGCACTTCACACCTTGTTTATAATGTGCCAGAGGGACTGTCGTTGGCATCCGCCCAGCTGTTCTTGATGAGTTGCCAGGCTGAGAAGCCCCCTTGGTTGGGACAAGTGGGACAAAGGCCAGGCTGATTGAAAAGTCAGATGGTCTTGGGGAGAGGGAGAAATGCTCCAAAGCCTAAGCTGGACTCCTAGAGCTCTTTATTCCCCAGAACTGCAGTCCCCAACCTCCAGGCTGTGGCCTGTTAGGAACCGGGCCACACATCACACCACCCGTGCTCCTCCATCCATGGAAAAATTGTCTTTGATGAAACCGGTTCCTGGTGCAAAAAAGGTTGGGGACCGCTACCCCAGCACCAGCATCCAGGAAAGAGGAGGCTTGTTTACAGTTCTGTTTACAGTTTACAGTGGTTTTCCTTTGGGCTAAGGTGTAAATGGCAGTCGGTTTCCAAAACCACTTATTCAACCCACATGGCTGCTGAACTGTTCAGGCTGATACTGATAACTTCCCCTGCACCATCCCGGGTACCGGGATGACTACTGGTGCTTCATGGGCATTCACGGGGCAAGATCCTGGATGCCCAGCCAGGGGCAGCCTGGACAGGACCAGGATTGAGGCCCACACAGGCATGACTGGGGAGCCTAATCCATCCGGGTTACGGAAGCAGACAAGGAAGACTGAGACAGAGTTCAGCCAGGTTTCAAAATCAGAGAATTGAAGAACTCTAGAGAGAAAAATGAGGCCCAGAAGGACGAAGTGACTTGCTCAAAACTATACAGCTAATAAATAGCTGAGCCAGGGACAGAACTGTAGACTTTTGACAACCAGTGAATTTATCCTATACATTGGTGAAAATCACAGAGTCAAAACTGCTCTCAAAACCCCATTACATTGTCTATAAAACAACACAGCAAGATGCTCACATTCTGAAACGCACTTAGAGGACTAAACTGATGGAAGGAATGGCGGGTCCAGACCACTCATTTAAGGCTCACTCTGAGGTCTGTGCTGCTTGAGTGGAAGGGTCAGTGAATTGGCCAGGCTTTTAAAACATTATTTGTCTGTCTGTCTCTCTCTCTCTCCTCTTTCTCTTCAGCATTCATAGTTCAATTTAAGTAAGTTACATAGTGGTGATGTGCCTACTGTATGTCAGGACTCTACTGGCCAGTGGGAAGTTAATACTACTACTGCTAACAGCAGCTAAACTGTTAAAAGCTTAATGTATGCCAGGCACTATTCTAAGAGCTTTATTAACTAATTTAATACCAATGATGAGTAAACATGTTCCTTGCTTTCATGAAGCTTGTTGTAAAGGGAAGTGATTCTAAATCCTAGCCCAAGATCAGAACCCCTGGGGAGCTTTAAAAACCCCTTGATGAGTAGACTGCATACCCCCACACCCCAAGATTTTTCCTTTAATGGGACAGCAGAGAGCCTGAGCATGAGGGTTTTCTCAGAGCTCTCCCGATCACTCTAACATGCAGCCAGGATTGAGAACCACTGGGCCAGGATAAAGGAGACAGGCCTGTCAACTGGCAGCGACAGTTGAGGGTGCCACAGTCTGAATCACCCCTGTGTGCTCAGGGAGCCCATAGCTGGGACACCTGACCCAACACTGAGGGTCAGGAAGAGATTCCCAAAGGAAGAAAATGTAGAGAGGGTCACTCTAGGTGTGTTCTAGAGGAGTCCCATCATGCTTCTTTGACTCAGCTACCCAGTTGGCTTTGTCCCAGCTGAAACCTTTAGTTTTAAAGAGCCTGAGCCAGTTAAAGTCAAACTAGCACTCCTGAGGGTAAAGGGTCCCCCCGATGATGCAAGGCATTGGTTTCTACACCCAATAGGAGGTGCCTATTCTCTAGGTCTGAGGTTCAACCAGGGAGCCTCTGTCCCCAAGAGGGACTGACTCATCAGGGCTGGGCATCGGCGAGAAGCAAATTGGCTTGTTCGAAGAATGTCCCTTTCTTGGCATAACTGTCCATAATCCTGCATAATCCTTAGGTCAAGGGTTGGGGTCTTGACCACAGCACCCCTGATTAGTATAACAGCTGCACTTTAGATCAAATGGATTTCATGTGTTACTTTTGAGATTGAATACTATTCATAACATTGCTTTTCATGGTTAAATTCATTCAAGTTCCAAACAACCAACTGGCAATGAATTCTTAGAGTATGATCCAACTATAGAAATCAAGTCTGTGTAATATACATTATAACCCAAGGTAACAATCAGACCTGATAAAGAAAATGGATACAAAACATAAAATATATTTATTTAAAGATCCATAATTGGCATAATTACCTTAATGTGTCATACAACAAAATTATTTAACACGTGCAACAACATGGGAGGGGAGGTGCTGGATTAAAAATTTACTTGAGCTGGGCACAGTGGCTCATGCCTGTAATTCCAGCACTTTGGGAGGCCAAGCTGGGAGGATCACTTGAGGCCCGGAGTTTGAGACCAGCCTGAGAAACATAGTAAGATCCCGTCTCCTAAATAAATAAATAAACAGACAAATGAACTTGAAAACATTTTTGGAAATTGACTAAAACTTTAAATTTTTCCAGTTTTCTTTTTATTAATATAGTCAGAATATTTTGAAAGCAAACTATACATAAGTGACAGTGGATGGGACCCCCTGGCCTTACTGGGAGTAGCCTTTAGTCCTAGAGGTGAGGGATGTAGAATCTGCAGACCTTCTCTGAGGCAAGGGCCAGGCCCTTTGGCTGCAACACTGCAGGAGAACTCAGTGACCTAGTGATTAAAGAGAAGTAATAGAAGACCCAATCTGAAGTTGTCTAACAAGGTTGCCAGTGGGTTCCACTTCCAGGACCATATCCTAAGAAAAGAATCTAGAATGTGTACAAAGATTTAAAGAGAATTATATGTACTAAAATGATAACAAAGGTTATCTCTTTATGACAGGATTATATGTAATTTTTTTTCTTTTTTATCTGTTGGTCATTTTTCTACAATAATCATCTATTTCCTTTGTTAAGTTAAAAAATAAAAATAAAAAAAGCGTTAGACTTGCGACTTATAAATCTCTACAATCTGAATATCTTTGAATAGATATTATTCCTTCAGGGGATTTATATTTCTGAAGACCTAAAGACTGATATATCTTCAGTTTGAAACTTTGTCCGTCACCTCCTTTAAATAAATATAGTTTATTATATGTGATTTAAACCTAAATATTTTTTAAATGTTACTTCTGGAATTTTTAGGATGGTGAATTCCATATGGGACTGTAATGATGGACATGTGACACTATGCATTTGTCAAATCCCATGGGAATTTACAACATAAAGAGTGATCCTTAACGTATGCAAACTTTCAAAAGATCATTTAGGAGGTCAGGGATTCCCAGGATGGAACGCAGAATGTGACAAAAGAATCTGAATATTTTACAAATCTATGAAAAAGACTTACTGAAGGGGTGGGAGGAAAAAGTTACTGACCTAAGTAACTTTGGAAATGAATGGAGTCTGTAAGATTAAAGGCAAAAGGAACTGTACATAAGCCCTGTAGTCTAATTGATAAGTCGTTTCCCACAGTGGTATCGGTTAATGATTCTGATACCGCCATACATGTATCCTGGAGCTGAACAGTTAACTAAATGGATGGCAGGTGATGAGAGCCAGGCTCCTCACTCTTGGAGTAGCAGGTTACAAACAAGCAAGAGGAGGAGGCTACAATGATCCTTGTGGTCATGGATTAGAGGTGGAGACATCTGTATGGACTGGGGTTTAGCTTAACAAAGATACAAATGGTTATATACAGAAATACTTACAGAAACGTACATGTACATAGGCTAGTATACGCATGTATTTCCTTGCTCTGTCAGCTGAGAAAGACTAAAAACCAACACTCCAGTAGCAAAGAGTACACCCAGTGTCAGCATTTGGTTTCTAATACCATTCTCCAATAAAAGGAACCAGGGCTCCTTGCAGAAATGGCTCAGTCTAGGATTGGGGCAGGAAATATACAGCATGATCCTGGAACAGCCTATAGTGTCAAAAAGTAAGGAAATGTTTCCTATCATCTCCCTGTGCCCTTGCCAAAAAAGCCCACAATGGTGGGGGTAAGACAGAGGGACACAGAAACCAACTAAAAGAGCTCCCAAGGGCCAAAACTGGAAAGTTTGAGCAAGAAAATAAAGCTGTATTGGATTATAACTCAAAGTATTAAAAAACTGTGAGTCCATATTGATATAAATAAATAAATGGAGGGAGGATAGGCAGAAGAATGCCAAACAATTTGTGTAGATACTCTACCCTCAAGGAGGCGGGACATAACTTCCCCTCCTTAACTGTGGGCCGTGCAGGGTGGCTTCCTTCCAAAGAGTACAGTACAGTAAAGTGTGTGGGGGCAGGGGGAGAGTAACTTTACAGTGAAGAAACCACCTGGCAAACACTACCTGAGCCAGGTGATCCAGGTTAACGTCAGTAGTGATGTCATGTTGACAGTACGTACCCTTAATGTAATGTGACGAAAATGTCCTTTACCTCTGTGAATCTTCCTCTCTGAAACAGATAACCCCAATCTAATCAGGAGCAAGGTATCAGACAAATCCCAAATGAGGGGCTTTCTACAAAATACCTAACCAGTGTTCCTCAAAAATGTCAAGGTCATTAAAAACAAGATAAGTCTGAGAAAACTGTCGCAGCCAGGAGGAGCCTAAGGAGACATGACAACTAAATGTACTGTGGTGTGCTGGGATGGAGAAAGAATATTAAAATCTAAAGAAATCTGAATAAAGTAGGAACATTAGTTACTAATTATGTTTTAACTTTGGTTCATTAAGTGTGACAAATGTGCCATACTAATAATGTTAGATGTAATAATAGGGGATACTGGGTATGGGGTATATAGGAACTCTTAGTACTATTTTCACATTTTTTCTGTAAATCTAAAACTGTCCTAAAATTAAAAGTTTATTTTTTATATTATTATTTCATTGTATGACTTAACTGAAGTTATATTATGCTATTTACCAATTGATACAGTAATATATCAATATTAAATCAACAATCAACAATTCTGATCTTCCAGGTACATATAAGCTGAAAATTAGCCTAATATACTGCCTGACACTTAGAAAATAATAAATGACTAGTAGATAAACAACTGTATAGATGGAAATTAGTTTGGGTCCAATATTTTCCTTCCTATCATTTATTAATTTTGACATAGCTTGGTGGTGGTCATTAGTGCTAAGTACCAAATGCTTTCAGCTCTTTGCCTTTCCAGCACATGATAGGGGAGAACTTCACCCTTCTGGAAGTCATATGTGGCCATGTGATTTGCTTTGGCCTGTGAAATATGAGCAGAAGTGATGTGCATCCCTTCCAGGTGGAAACTGTGGGCACCAGCGCTTGAGTGGAGTCTATAGATGATGCTGTTGGTGCATTGTCTATACCCTTGGCCACCCAGAGGTTACCTGTGGAGAGTTCCATACATATCATCTCAAGCTGGGCATATTCTCTAGCTTCAGAAGCATGGCAGACCTGTCTTTGGGGCATATCAGAAGTACAGGTGTTAACCATCCAAGAGGGACTAAAACCCAATGAAGGATGGGTTAATACCTGAGTTGAGCTCTAAAGAATAGCCACTGAAAGAAAAGTCGGAAGGCTGGAAGGGGACTCTAGGCAGAAGGGAAATATAAGCAGAGACTCAGCAGGGTGCAACAGTATGGCTTGTACAGAGAACCTCAAGCATTTCAGTTGTTCTGGGCTGTCCAGTGTGAGGCTGGAAGCAGCCGTAGATGGAGCCAGGAAAGGGCCATGTCTCAGAGGGCCTCACACGCCTCAGTACAGAGTGCAGACTGCCTCAAGGCTCTTGGGAACCTGGGGTAGGGGTGGCAGCAGGCGAAGGGATGGGTCATGGCCAGGGGTGTGGTTTAGATAGATGACTCAGGTTGCAGCTCAGAGGATGGCCGGAAGGAGGGGCAAGTCTGGAGGCAGATATGAGGCCACTGCACAGGGTGAGAGGGGGATAATAAGGATCCGATGGGTTAGTGGTAGTGAAGATGGTGAGAAGGGCTTAGATATCCAAAAATAGTAGGTCAAATCCACAAAGTTGGTAATTGATTGGAAGTGTAGTTAGGGGAGATGAAGTCATCCAGGATGATCCCAGGTTTCTAATGGATAGAGGTGCCACATAAGGGAAACAGGAGGAGAAACAGATTTAGGGGTATGGTAAGTCAGATTTAGACATGGAGAGATATTTTTAGAACACAGATCTGATCACTTCACTTTCCTGCCTTAAACACTTC
Organism: Indri indri; assembly: GCA_004363605.1. Classification (NCBI taxonomy): domain Eukaryota; kingdom Metazoa; phylum Chordata; class Mammalia; order Primates; family Indriidae; genus Indri; species Indri indri. The sequence goes on from RJWJ010031322.1 coordinate 14,357, forward strand.
CATGGCTTCTTATTACTTTTAAGATTTAGTCCCAAATCCTTCATGATTATAGGGCTTTATAAAATCTCATCCCTCCCAACCTCTCTCCTTTTCTCTCTTCTCCAGTCATGCCGGCTTCTCTGTTCCTGGAATATGCAAACTCTTTTCTATCTCACGGCCTTTCCTCATTCTGTTCCCTCTGCCTGGGAGACTGTTCTCACCATTCCTCACACATCCTGCAGGTCTTAGCTCAAATGTCGCTGCTTCAGGGGAGCCCTCACTGTGCCCACAGTGCAACTAGACCCCTTGCGTGTGCTCCCAAGGCTCCTGGTACTCATCATCATACTTTTCCTAATCATAATTAGGGTTAGGGTTAGGGTTAGGGTTAGGGTTAGGGTTAAATAACTGATGTGTAATTGTTCGTTTAATGTCTGCCTTTCCTCATAAGGGAGGACGCTGTGTCTGTTGTGTTCACTGCTGTCTTCCCAGCACCTAGCCTAGGACCTGGCCAGATGAAGTGGGCTGAGAAGGAGCAGTCAGGAGGCAGGATCCAGGAGAAAGTGATGTCAAAGATGTTGACAAGGACAAAGGTTAATCAAGGGTTTCAAATAAGGTAAAGGGATCCAGTAACATGAAGGCTGAAAACTTGTCCCTTGCATTTTTCAGTTAGGAGGTCACTGAAAACTTTGTCATAAGCAGTTTCAGCGGGTGGGAGCCAGATTGCAGTGGGTTGAATAGTGAATGGAAAGTGAGAAATCTGGGGAATAAAACTCAACCACTGTCTGGCTCTGTACGCGGGAGGGGGAGGAAAATGGTTCTCACTTCTGACTCAGCTGTTATTTTCCCTCCCAAGCTTCTTAATTCTGCACTAAATGCCACTGAATTGTTTACTTCTGATTCCTGACCACTGCCGGGGGTGTCAGGACTGAGATGAGCTGCTCAGTGGAAGTTGTCCTGGGAGTTCTTGGTGACTCCTGCTACCTTCGAAAGAGCCTACCCTAATTTCTAAGGAAATGGAGATTTTAAATATAAATGCCACTTTTATTCATTTATGCACTAACAATGTTTGCCCTCTCCTTTTTGGTTATTTTAATTAGAGCAAGATTAGCAAATGTTTTGCAACCTCATTCTGCCTAGTACCCAGCTACTCTGGAATTAATGAAAAGGGATAGTTTACAGTCCTCAGGGGGGCCTATCTTAGTCTGTTTTGTGTTGCTATAACAGAATACCACAGACTGGGTAATTTATAAAGAAAAGAAACTTCTTTCTCATAGTTCTGGAAGCTGGGAAGTCCAAGACCAAGGTGCTGGCATCTGGTGAGGGCCTTCTTGCCATATCATCCCATGTCCTCAAGACCTACTCATCTCTTAAAGGGCCCACCTCTCAACACTGTTGCATTGGCGATTAAGTTTCCAACAGGTGAACTCTGGGGCACACAAACCACACTGGGGCCCAATAAATGGCACCTCTCTTCTCCAGTTGGACTTTGAAAAAATTGAGAAATAAAACAAGGGAGTTGTATGAAAGCAAGATATCCCCCTTGTTTCTACTAGAGGTTAAGTTGGAGGATGTAGCTTTGAGAGAGAGACAAACAGGCCTTACAATGGAGCCCTAGAATTAAGCAGACTTCCACCACCTGCTGCAGGCAGCTCTGGATCAGGGCACACTTCCCAATGTGCAGGGCCTCTCAGGGTAAGACTCAGGCAGGAGGACAGGTAGAAAGCACTCCTGGAGGGCAGCTCCCACCCAAGTGGAAGGAGAAAGTCACTGATTCTAGCATGCCCGGTTTATTCTTCCCTGACTGGTAGATAAGGTCAATCGCATCAGCTCCTAGTGATGAGGATTAGCGGGCGGGGGAAGTGTTTCTGCCTGACTTTCTCCAGATTTTTATTCTAACACTTTTGGTTTCACCATTCACAGAAGTGGGGCTAATAGGCCAGCTCTGCCCCTGTCTTCATGTGACTGCTCACCCCAAACGACTGCTGCTTACTTGGGTATCCTGGAGTCACTGAGGGGCAGTGTAAATGTCACCCCAGAAGGCACTAAAAAGGGCCCAAATGGTCCACGCTCATTGTGTTCCCAAGACTAAAAAGCCACTCCCTAGCCTAAAATACACCCAGCCATGTTGTGAAACATAGCATGCAAGAAGTTCCACAATGACATTATATTTTGAAATGAAATTCCTCTGATAGTACTGTGCATAGATACACTCCAATAATAAAAGGCCCCAAATATAAAAAATTTCCCCAATATGACTATAACCCCCCCTCCCAATATGAAATTCCCAGGGAGAAATTAAAGTTCAAAAACTTAAATCCCTTTGCATGTTAAAATTTAGTGGCACTAAAATCCAAATAAATGTAAAAGCCTAAAACAAATGGTGACTTAAACGTTCAATTGCTTTTTCTGCTCAATCTCAGTAACAGGCTTCTCAATGTCTGGGTGGGAGCTGAGGTTTTCTCAACACAGAAAGCGGGAATTATCTCTCCTAGTAAAGTGCATCATTCCTTCATGGCCTCAGAAGTGACACTAGCTCAGTGTCAAGTCTTCACGAACCTTCCTTTTCAAAGAGTCCATGTTACCATATGTGTAAGATAATCCCAGAACTGGCACTGGACCCACCAAATTTAGGAAACAAACCATCCCCAGTCCCTAGAGTAGTTACTCCAGGCAAAATTATGTTTCCAGAATCCAGAACTCCCCCTTTTTGCCCAGATATTTGTTCATCTAACACATTCATCCAAGTTTGTCTTATGAAATATTCTATAGTGAGAGATATAACATCTCTCACCATCCATTGTTCAAATACATCATGTCCACCTTTAGTTCCTTCAGCTGGATTATTCCATCTGGGAAACATTTTCCTCATCAGACCATCATCTGATTCAGACCTGGATGCAATTTATCATTTCCCTTCCTGCTCCTCTCTCATACGTCTCACCTGTACAGAGACTTCCCTATGCTTTTTAGGTTCCCTCAGGACAATGCGTACGAACCCAACTAGAATGACTGTGCACAGTGAAACTTACCAATAATTTCTAGCATATGTGACACCGATCTTCTTGGTCATTTCCTGTCAAGTCTGTCTAAACATTCTGGACCATTTAGTAGGGCTGTCCCAGTAATTAGGAGGTAGTATCTTTATTACGATGATTCTAAATTCTTTCTTTAACTTCAGGAGACCACCGTAAGTCATTCCCTGGTTGTTGGTCTCCTCTAGGAGAATCCTTCTAGACTGCTTTCTCTGTTAGACTTCTTTATGTCTGTCATCATTTCTGACCTGGTAACTACTAAGACATCGTCACGTTTTCGGATGCCCTCTTTAAACAGTAGTTTAGATATGAGAGCATCTCTACTTCCCTTTTATGTGCACCTATTCTGGCCTTTAAGATCTATTGTTTCATTTTGTGTCTGTCTAGTCTATCTCCTACCATGGGTTGAGGGAGAAGTAGCCATGTGGCAGGGATGGGAATAGTGGGCATGTGACTCACCTGTCCACATAACTTGCTCGTGCCTTCAGGACGGGTTCACACCTGGTCTTGTACAGACGACTTCCTCTTAGTGATGGGATCTTACTGGACATGCCCAACCGTATGGCTTAGAGGTCAGATAGCACCTACTTTCTGATTGACAGCTCAAAGTGCTTATGCTCCTAGTGTCCTCTGATAAGGCATTTATTTGCTACCAGAGCCAAGTAGTAAAACAAAGTCTGTTTCTCAAAAGAATAGTTACTTACTGAAAAGAGTATGTCTCTGTTAGGGATCTTCACTGTGATTTTCCTATTCCTAGTAGGACAGGTTCCTGATGAGCCACGGGCACTCTGAGTACCTTCAGATCCCCACCGGCTCCTAAGGGCCAAGTGGCAGAGTTGTCATACACTCCAACCTGGCCCAGCTGAGAGTCTTCTGATGCTCTGGGCTCTCTTAGAGTTGACAGCCTTCCAGGTCATTCAGCATGACAGAGACTGCTGTGGGTTGTCCCAAAATATCCATTCTCCCTTTTTTCCATCATATTTTAAATCTGAATTTAAAATTTAAAATAGAATTTTAGCTAGCACATGACTACCCAGCCTACCATGCTAAATAAACCATGTGAACAAGAACACCCCAGGCATGGCAGAACAACATGGTAGAAGGAGCCTGGGTCCCTTCATAGTCTCTGGAGCAGAGCTGCCCTGCCAGGCTTGGGCCACCTACTGCTGGACTGTCTTGTGAGAAGGAAAAGCATTTCTATTAATATCTTGTTTAAGGCATTGATAATTTGAATATCCGTTTAGTGGCCAAACTAACAACCTAACTAGTATATTCAATACAAATGGACTGAGGAACAAATCCCACATTTAATATGTGTTTTCTCCAATAGTCAAAGGGCCACCAAACTTTGTCCCCTTCCCCCTGACCCTCTCATTCCCTTTTTTCTCTATTTTTTATTTCCACCTCTCTCAAATTCCCTTCTCCACATCTTCAGTATCTTTCTGAATGAAGTTCCTTTATAGAAATACAAGCAAAATAAACAAATATTCTTACCCTCCCTACCTCTCTCACACAAATGATAGTATATTATTGTATATACACTTTTCTGTACCTCACTTTTTCACTTAATATATTCTATGTATTTTCTATATCAGTACCTATAAAAAGTTCACAATTTTTACAGCTGCACAGTATTTTGCTGTGTAGATGTACCATAGTTTATTTAATAGCTTCTTATTGGTAAACATTTATTATTTCCAATGTTTTGCATTTTAAACAATGCTGTAATAAAAACCCTAGTACATACATCATTTTGTACATACGCAAGTATGCCTGTATCTATAGGATCGAGTCCCAGAAACAAGCATGCTGAATGAGAGGGTACATGCTGTTTCGGGTTTTGTTTTTTTTTTTTTTTTGAGACACAGTCTCACTCTGTTGCCCGGGCTAGAGTGCTGTGGCGTCAGCCTTGCTCACAGCAACCTCCTGG
>RJWJ010031323.1:0-19299 GCA_004363605.1 Indri indri
TAAATTCTCCCAGGTCTTTCATCTTGGGTGCAAGAAAGTCACCAAAGCTTGACTACTGTTTTCAATCTCTTCCCCTCACCTAATTGCTTCTCTCACATGTTTTTGCTTTATTTCCTTGTAACATGTACCATATCTGGTCATGAAAACTGGATGTGTCTCATTTGGAGTGCAAGCTGGTTACAGAGCTCAGCTCAGGCTAACCAGAGAGAACAGTGTTGCTGTTTGATGCTTGAATTCTTGGTGACACAGGCCTATTTTCCATCCCCGCTTTTCTGCTCCCCAACCCTCAACCCATCGATCTTCTGCTCTTGTGTAATTTCAAAGTGTTCTCCAGTGGAGAAGAATGTCACGAAGGCCTCCTTTATAGAAGGACACTTATTCACACATGGATTATTCTTCCTTAATGTTCTCCCAGCTGGGATGAAATTTTTCATGCTTCATCATGACTAAAAGAAGAAATATTTTGGAAAGTCTGGGCAAGCTCACTTCAGAAACTATTTAGGATTTAGAGAATCAAGCTGTAAAAATGTTTGAGGTGAAGAAGTTGCATAAGGGTCATAATTAATTTCTACGTGCCTCTGTTAAGTGCTAGGCACTGTTGAACAGTTTGGCTCCCTCCAGGGTATGTTAGAGCCTGGACTGGCCATATCAACTGCCACAGCCATGAATTACAGTTCATTCATTGAAATGCTTCCAGTGAGCTCTGCGCACTGGAAGTAGGAGTGGGTTACTGGATCTAATGACGACTTGAAATCATTCCCAACCCACAAATAGGTTTCCATGGAATTCTTGTTTTCGAATAAAGTACTGTTAAATCATGGTTTTGATGCACTATTGAGGTTTAAGCTCTTAGTCACAGCACTTTGAGTCATTCTGCTCACCCAGAAGGTCACTGAAGATTGAAATGAGGCAGATGGAATTGTCCATCTCTGCTTGCAAATTGTTCTATAGCAACTTGACCTATTTAGCACATTTTGGAATGCTTGGGATCCAATGATAACGATAATAATAACAATAGTCATAGACAGTGATAGCTGCTGTAAATGGAGGCTTAATATATGTTAGATGCTTATATATAATTGAAGTGGTAAGACATGTATCATTATTCTTGCTGTGTGTAGTAGGTAACAGAGGCCCACATCGCTAGTTTAGAAGCAGAACTGCAATTTGGACTGACATCTAGCTCACCTCAATGCATGTGCTTTGCACACCACACTGCACTGCCTTCCTACACCAAAAATGTGATTCTATACCCGGATCATGCTTCCTGGGGTACTAAGTAACTGAAGAAAATTCCAGTTCTGCTAGCCCAGGGAACAATGAAAGTGTGTGGTGAAGAAGGACTCTTCTTGTCAAAAGATCCCTTTGATCTAGCATTTTTAGGAACAGGGTGTTTTTTTCTCTTATTATTGAATTGTCACTTTGTTATTTAAAAAAAGACTTTTTTGAGGAGGGTCAGAAAATCTGGGGAAAAAAAGTGCCTTTGTTCTTCTTTGCCTTATTCAGCAGAGCAGACAGAACATAACTAATTCTATTCTTGATGCATCAAGGCCATTTTTATAAGCATGAACCTCGATTCTCTACCATGAATAGTGTTATCCCTAGAGCTATGATAGGCTGCCTATGGGGGGCTTTTGCCTCTGTATTAACTGGCATGAATTACTTTTTTTTTTCTTTCTATTCTGAGGGATGTCAAAGTCATCCCTCAAAACCCCGCTCCATCATTTTCCCTGGAGATCTTTTCTGATCCCATGGTGAGATGCTTCTCATTTAAGCCCCACCCAGCCCTTTACATATTTCCATATGGCATGGGGCACCTTGCCCTCTAAGGGCCTGTTTGTAGGTGGGTCTCTGCACCTGACTGCACAGTCCTGGAAGGCCTCACTCCACGGTGAGTCCCAGGCCTAACTTAGCACAGCCCATGCACACAGCAGTCTCTCAATACATTTTTCTTGAATGAATGTTATATGATAGATAATAAAAGAGAATTAATTACTTTCTTAATATGATGAGGTCGGAGTAGCAAAATGCATAAACCATCTTTTTCTGAATGCCTTTCATATTACATGTGAATTTGGGGTGTTCGATTCACCAATATTCAAATATGAAGCTGGTTCTATGGTTCCCTTGTGCCCATGTCATGATGTCTGACTGGTTCCACAGCTGGAGTCATTTTGGGCTGTGGGCAGACCTGCCCAGCTCTGCCTGTGCGGTGAGGCTCCACTCAGTCCCATACTCTCTCCTCTCTCACCACCCCTCTCCAGCTGACTCATGAGAAGTGAGTTTCTCTCGCGAGAGGGCAGCAGACCAGTTCCTTCCTCTCCCTGGGGTGTACTCAGTGGTCACCTGGCTGACCACAGAATTCCATTCCCTGGGAACCTGGCATTTGCAATATTGGTGCTCAATGGATTTGGAAGTAAAGCTCTCTGGGGGGCAGAGGAGGGGTCACTCCTCAGCCTCTACCTGCAACAAGGGTCCAGTAGTGGTTAATGCGTGGGCTTGGAGGGAAGTCAGCCCTACCTTTGGGCCTGCTTTGATCACTTACTGGCTCTTTACCTAGCGTCGCTAATGTGAAGATGATAAAAGTCCCTACCTTTGGCTGTGGAACCAAAGTCAGATGTAATGACATGGGCACACGGGAACCATAGAACCAGTTTCACATTTGAATGTTGGTGAGTCAAACACCCAAAATGTATATGTAATATGAAAGGCATTCAGGAAAAGATGGTTTATACATTTTACTATTCTGACTTCAACATATTAAAAAAGTAATTAATTCCCTTTTATTATCTATCGTATAAACGTTCATTCAAGAAAAATACTGTGTGCATGGGCTGTGCTAAGTTAGGCCTGGGACTCACCATGGAGTGAGGCCCTCCAGGACGGTGCAGTCAGGTGCAGAGACCCATCTATAAACAGATCCTTAGATTTTTACAAGGATTAAGTAAAACAGTGCATGGGAAGCATAGTATAATATCTGGCACACTGTAAGCATCAATAACAAAAGCTACTAATTTATGCCCAAGAGGTAGTGAGAGAGAGATTGGTGATATTAATAAATTTAATTTTCTGGTTTAGAGATTCCAGTTATGACTTATCTAGAGGGAAGGTTTTTTCAGTATAAGACATTATAAATACCCTGACCAGGAAGTAGAATAACCCAATACAGTGTCAGGATTAGGTTCAGCTGTTAGTAACAGAGCCCCCACCCCTGCCTCCCAAATAATTATGACTTAAACAACATAGGCATTTCTCTTTGACATAAATGTCCAGAATTGGCAGTCTAGGGCTGATATGATAGCTTTTCTCCATGAGGTCCTCAGGGATATAGGTTTTCTCTGTCTTTCTGCTCTACCATATGGGTTCTCATCATGGGTTACTTCATGGCCCAAAAGGGCTGCTCACCTCCAGCCATTGAATATATATTCCAGGCAGTCAAAAGTAGAAAGGGGTAAAGAAGAAATAGTAAACGGTATTTGGCAGCTCTCTTTTAAGGAGGATTTCTGAAGCTGCCACATGGCACTTCCACTTGCATCCTATTGGCCAGAACCGAGTCACGTGGCCATACCTCACTGCAAAGGAGGTTGGAAAATTTGCTTTTTATTCTGTATTACCATGTGCCCAGCCAAAACCCAAGAGTTCTATTATAATGGAGGAAAGGAGAAAGGATTATTGAAAACAGTCTCTGCCACACAAACCCATCCACTTCTCATGAAATTCATTACATTCAGGGAACTTAAGTGAGGTCCCTAAAACCTCACTGTTTTCCTTTTAATCAATAATAATAGGACCCGACATTATGCCTGGCACTGATACAATGTAATAAATCTAGGCACTGGGGATACAAAGATAAATAAGGAACAGTCTCTCCCCAAATAAAAATAGTATAATGGTGTATGTGCTATACGAACGGTCATTACAAAGAGTTATTGGGTATGAAGGAAGGGATGATGACACCTTCTGGAGGGTCACAGGGGATCGTCTGGGAAAACCTTATAGAGAATAACTTTTGTTTGGCACCTTGGTAGATAAATAGGACTTTCTCAGAAATGAGCAGATATACAAGCCAAAAATCAACTGCTGGGTGCATTCCTAGCTGTAGGCAAGAGATTCTTGGCTCGAGTAAGTGCATTCAAGCAAAGAATTAGGGAGAATTGGAGGGAGGAAATTCTTTGCTTCCCCCCACTTTTGCACACCCAAGGAACCAGAAGGAAAGAATGGAATACAATGGTTATTTCTTCATTTCAATGATAAAAGCATGGCTAGACTACTTATTGCCATGGTCGAAGTTTTTCATCTGAAATATTGCATACTTTCATGCTGCAGAACAGCTCTAGCATAAGGTTAATGGGACAGAGAGCCCCTTTTCTGAGATAGCTTAAACACATTGTACCGTAGGATTAGCTGATGTATGCATGATAGGAAATTCCTGCTAAAGTAATAAAAAAAAAATCTCATTGAGAGAGTAACCAGAGCTCCTAGAAGAAAGCTTTAATGATGGCAATAAAAGCAACCTCACCTAGTTTATTATTACAAATGGGGAAATGAAATGATTAAGTTAAATGGCCTTCCAAACTCATGGGACATTATTATGGAAAGGAACTCACATTGTCTCATTCCTGGAGATGTTTGGTTTCCTCAGTTACTAAGCCTCTATTGCATACAGACATAGTTATGTTCTATGCCACATACATGTAAAGTTTAAATGACAATTTGTTTTCTATTTTGCCCTGGTATACATGCATTCTAATATAAGTTCATACATAACAGCCTGAAAAAACTTAAGAGTTGACTGTGACAAATGTCTCGATAAGGCTTTCATTTTGCAGCTAGGTAACAATTTAAACAGCATAGAAAGTGATGTTACAAAGCCAAAATCATAGATGTCGAAGCCATCACATGTCAAAACTGGGTGCAAAATATTTGAAGATGCTGCTTTCTAAAGGAACATGAAATAACGCCAGAATGTAGGGAAGAGAAAACCTATCCAGCCATCCAAGGCACTGCTGAGTCTGTGACATGTACCTTCCTGGGGTTGCACTGAGAGTCTTTGAGAAACCTGGAGTACATCCAAGGGGAAAACACCAGGTCTGTGTACAAAATATGCTACTCTCAGCAGGAAAAATAAGGGGAAAATGAAATTATGTACAAGTAGGGGCTGCTTTAGTCTGCTTTGTCCCACTTTAGGGAGGGTTTTTCCAATGCTAATAAACTCGAATGGCTCATTTTTAAATAATTTCACTACATAATTTTCAAGAAAATGCCATAAAAGTTTCACAGACAATAAATGTTATCTTTAACTGGTAAAACTTCTTGTTGCCCAGTGGTTTTGTATTTTATTAGGTCATTAAATATGAAATGTCTGATTTTGAATCAAAAGTTTACTTTATTATGTCTGAAACAAGAAGCAGTACAATTAATCAAAGTATGCATCTAAACTATAGACACAGTGTTGCCATCTTAATGGTAGCTTGCTTATGCCAGCAGTGAAGCAGCCTGGAGAGAGAGTGGCGATGAAATCGCCAAAGGCATTTTCCACAGCTTGTTGAGAATTGAATATTTTTCTTTGCAAGAAGTGGTCTAAAGTCTGGAAGAAGTGGTAGTCAGTTGGTGCAATGTCTGGTGAATACAGTGGATTACAGAGAGTTTCCAAGTCCAGCCTCTATAGTTTCAGCAGCCTTGTTTGTGTGACATGTGGTCAAGTGTTGTCTTGCAAGAGGATTGGCCAGTCTCTATTGACCAGTCTCAGCTGCTTAATCGCAAGCATCCTTGTCATTTCATCCAACTGGTTCCAGTAGACATCCGCTGTAATGGATTGACCAGGTTTCATGAAGCTATAGTGGATACCAGTGCTGGACCACCAAACAGACACCATTAGCTTTTTTGATGAATATTCGGTTTTGGACTGTGTTTTGGCACTTCGTCTTTATCCAACCATTGTGCTGAATGCTTGTGATTGTCAAAAAGAATCCATTTTTCATCACAAGTAAATAATATGGTGTAGAAATGGTTCACCTTTATGTTGTGACAAGCAAGCTTCGAGACGATTTCTCTTCATCTTTTTTTTTTGGAAACAGTATTGCTCTGTTGCCCCGACTAAAGTGCAGTGGCATCATCATAGCTCACTGCAACCTCAAACTCCTAGGCTCAAGTGATCCTCCTGCCTAAGTCTGCTGAGTAGCTGGGACTACAGGCACATGCCGCCATGCCTGACTACTCTTTCTAGTTTTGTAGAGATGGTGTCTCGCTCTTGCTCAGGTTTCAAACTCCTGATCTCAAGCGATCTTCCTACCTCAGCCTCCCAGAGTGCTAGGATTACAGGTGTGAGCCACTGCGCTCGACCAGGATTTCTCTTCTGACACTCATCTAATTCATGGCACCCATCTATCCAGCTTCCTTACCTTGCCAGTTTGCTTCAGATGGTCCAATATTGTTGGAATAGTAACGTCAAACCTTGCTGCTAATTCATGCATAGGTTGAGATGGATTCACTTCCACTACAGCTTTCGGCTTACTGTTATCCACCTTGGGCTCAGGTTGCCCACGTGGCTCATTTTCAAAATTAAAATCACCAGAAAGGAACTTCTCAAACCATTGGCGCACTGTGCGTTCATTAGCCCCATCCTTCCCCAGTACTCTGTTGGTATTTTGAGCTGTCTGTGCTGCGTTAGTTCCACCATGGAACTCATATTCGAAAACAGCATGATTTTTGGACTTAGCCATGGTTTCACAAAAATTGCTCTAAAAATTTTTGAAAGGTAATCACAAGCCAAAACATGCGTTGGAAAGACTGAGGATGTACCTTCACAATAAAAATAAAACAAGAAGTGTCAAAGCGAAATGTCAGAGACATCAACTGTTGAACTTAGTACTTAAGGGAATCAGACATTTCATACTTAACAAGCCACATGGCTTAATGCTTTTTCTCTTTTTTATTTTTACATTTAATTCCCTCCGCTTTTGTATTTTTGAGGGAAAGGTTGTCATTTCATAAGTCAGATACAGTTTTGCTCTCACCTTTTTAGACTTTCATGTCCTGGGAACTTTGTTTTTGACTTCTGAGAACTCATCAACCTTGTGGCCAGGGTCTTCCTCCTCCTGGGCTCTGCCTAGGTTTCTGGTATAAGAGGTTTCGGGGTGACGTCCTCAGTTAGTATGAGGGGCTGTGTAGCATTAAGCATGTGGATCCTGGGTTTGAAAACTGTCACTGCCACTTTGTGGCTATGTTACTTTGGATAAGTTACTTAACCACTGTGTGCCTCAGTGGCCTTACTGTAAAATAGGGGTAAGAAAAGTACCTACCCCATAAGGTGGCTGAGAATATTAAATGATTGCCTAGCACATGGTGCTCAGCGAAATGTTAGCTAGTATCATTCTTGCTTTTTAATACCCCAGCAAGATATTCATGTTTGTTGCAAATGTAACGAACATGAAATAAAATCTTCTTTAATATAATGTGTCCTGAGTGGGGAATCGGAATATTGAAGTCGAAAGATCTTGGTTCGAGGCTTAGCATTACCACATTCTAAATATGTGACTTTGGGCAAAATATTAATATATAATTCCCCTGGGCCTCCATTTCCTCAACTGTGAGATGTGCAGGGGATGGAGAACTGGATACTTTCTCGTTCATTCATTTAACAGTTATTTGTTGATCCCTTAACATTCATCTCCAAAATGTGTGGGATTGCTGTGAGTATTTTGTACAAACTTACTATCAGCCCAGGCATTACTTTTGCAAGTGGAGCTGTTTGTCAGGGGTTCTCACATACCACATTTTTCTCACGCAGATGAGCAGTGGATTCAGGATCTCTTTGGGAATCTGGCGGACACAGAGGAGCCTCCGCACACCCTGATGTGCACACAGGCCAGACAGAATTTGGGCACAACCTAGGGGCTGACTGACAATTTTGTAGCCCATTCATGGAATCTCTGGGGCCCTAAGAGCAAGTCACAGATTGAAAATTGTGTCACTCATATCCTGCCCAAGTGGGCATCCCGGGAGTCAGTTAGGAAAGGAAGAGGGTGGCAGCCACCCATTTGAAGGTGCCCTGGATAAAACCCTAACTTGGGCAGAAACGTCTCTGTTAGCCAGTTGGCAACTCCTGCTACAAGTGGTGACACTGGGGAATGAAAACTTTTTAAAAATGTGAAGTAGATTATCTTACTTCCCTGTTCAAACCCTCCCATGTTTCCCCATTCCACATACTGGAAACTCCAAAGTCCTTCCACGGCCTGCAGGGCTCTCCCTGCTCTGGCCCCCCTCACTTCACTCCAACAATGCCGCCCTTTTGTCTGTTTCCAGGCACTTCCAGCCGGTTCCTTTTCCTTCTGTTTGGGGCTCTCTTATCCTAGATCTTCTCCTGGAGGCTCTTCTTGTGACTCAGGTCTTAGCCCAGATGTCACTGCCCACTGAATGTAACGGAGCTCCCAGACACCCTCTATCACTTATGTTTCTTATATTCTGGGCACTTATCACCCTTGCAGTTTTCTTGTTCATGTATATGTTTATTATCAGTTTCAAACCCAAGGATGCGCTTCCTGTGAGAGTGGGCGGGATCTTGTCTGTCTTGTCCCCTCTGTATCCTCAGGGGTGAGCAGAGTACCTAGCACACAGTCGGCGCTCGATGAAAAGTGGTCAGTTAAATGAATGAAGAAAGACATGAGCGAGTGTGGACAGTAGTAGGGAAACCTGCCCTCCTCTCCATCCTCAGAGCACGCTGTTAACAGAAGAGGTGGCTTGGGAGTGAGGAAATTCCACTGCAAGGCTCTGAGATGAGCCTTGGCAACTGGGTGATGTGGTGCAGCGACATCTGGTAAGTTCTTACAGGTACTGTGCGCTAACCGATTGCGCCACTGCAGCTATGGGGAAGTTCTTTGAACTGTCTGCAAAATGGAGCTGATCGTAAAAGTGCCTGTTGTTGTTGTGAGTACTAAATGCAACCACACGTACGAAGCTCTTAGAATAGTGATTGGCCCATAATAAATTGTTGTTATTAGGTAGTTGTTCAGTAAAATTTCAAGCCTCTGCTGAAAGTGTCCACCTCCTGCCCTCACTCCGTCTTCAGCTTTCCCAAAGGCTGGACACGCCCGGTAAGACTGGAGCCGGTGCCAGGACTTCTCAGGCTCTCCCCATGATACTCCCACACGCTAGGGAAATTTCTAGGTTCTTTAGGTTTAGCTTTAACTTCATTCTTTTTTCTCTTACTGAAGAAAGAACTTTGGAAAACAAGCAAAAGTGAAGTTATCGTAAAGATAACCTTGAATCTTTTCAAACTTAAGAACAAAAGTGTAAATCAATAGAAAACTTGATTATCTCTCAAATGACCAAGACAAATGAGATTGAGAACGACTAGCTTTCATGGCACACGGAGCAAGAAAGGGATTGAAACCGAAATGGATAAGAAAGCCCTGAGCAGTAACTCCTGTGGTCCCAAGCGATAGTCAACAATGTTACCTGGAAATGTTATGCAACCAGCTCCCAGAGAGGGACCTTTCCTGAATCCCATCCAGGAAGTTACACTGTCCACCAAATGTCTTCAAGAAAACAGAGAGAGAAGCCACTCCCTCAGGAATAAGTACTAACTGGGTGACACTTTGTAGAGCCAGACTTCCTTGGCAATATAATTGATTAAAAACTGTATCTAAGTTAAAACAACGAGATACCATTACATACCTATTAGAATGGCCCAAATCCAAAACACTGACAACACCGAACACTGGCAAGGATGTGGAACAATAGGGACTCTGATTCATTACCGGTGGGAATGCAAAATGAAACAGCCACTTTGGAAGGTGGTTTGGCAGCTTCTTACAAAACTAAACATGCTCTTACCATACAATCCAGCAATCACACTGCCTGGTATTTATCCACATGAATTAAAAACTTATGTTCACACAAAAACCTGCACACAGATATTAATAGCAGCTTTATTCCTAATTGGCAAAACTTGGAAGCAACTGAGATGTCTTTCACTAGGTGAATGGATACACTGGTTTATGTACAGACAATGAAACATTGTTCAACGCTGGAAAGAAATGAGCTAACAAGCCATGAAAAGACGTGGAGGAAATGTAAATGCATATTACCAAGTGAAAGAAGCCAGTCTGAAAAGTCTGCAAACTGTATGATTCCAGCTATATGACATTCTGGAAAAGGCAAAACGGTGGACATCGTAAAAAGACCATTGGTTGCCAAGGGTTGGGGGAGGGAACAATGAATAGGCAGAAGACAGAGGATTTTTAGGGTATCCAAACTATTCTGTATGATGCTATAATGGTGGATGCATCTCATACATTTGTCAATACTCTTAGAATGTACAACACCGAGATCGAATCCTAATGTCAACTATGGACTTTGGGTGATAATGACAGGACAATGCAGGTTGATCAATTGTAACAAAATGTACCACTCTGGTGTGGGGTGTGGATGGCATGCTGTGCGTGTGCAGGGGCAGAGAATATGTGGGAACTCTTTATACTTTCTACTCAATTTTTCTGAGAACCTAAAACTACTCTAAAAAATAAAGTCTATTTTTAAAAAACTATAAGTGAAAGCTTGAAGAAGTCCCGTAGCAGAGATCAGGAATAAGTATCCTGATGCAGGAAGTCCCATCGCAGCATATCAGACTGGTGGACACAGAACATCAGCAGAACGAATGATCCCAGCCTGAAGACCACAAGGAAAAGAATTATCTTGACCATCCTTGTCTCAGGGTTCTTTTCTTAGGGTTGCACTTCCTCTCTGAGGAGGAAATAGGAAAACGGTAGTCAAACTCCACCAAGTGGTAGTTTGTGATATAAGGATGTTTTATTGGGCCGGGCACAGTGACTCATGCATGTAATCCCAGCACTTTGGGAGGCCAGGAAGGGAGGATCTCTTGAACCTAGGAGTTTGAGGCTGCAATGAGCTATGATTGCACCACTGCACTCCAGCCTGGGTGACACAGTGAGACCCTAGTGTCTTAAAAAAAAAAAAGGTATGTTTAATTGAACAATAAAACGTATACAGTTCTCCGTCCTATCGTGTTCGATTACATTTTTCATTTTGTGGTCTTTGTAAAATCCTGAAAAGAAGTCCTTGGAAGCCATAGTTACAGACCTATATATCCAAACTGGGTTGCACGACTGTATCAGGTTGGGTTCTCCCCAAGTATGAGTGTAAGTCATTTATTCGGGAAGTGCAGGGAATTCTGGTAAGGAAGGGGGGAAGTGACACAGGGAAGGAAGCCAGTAAAGGCTCTGTCATTAAACCGGCTACTGCAGTTTAAATTTAATCCCACAGGGAATTTCTGGGAAATGGTGTAAAACACACATCTCAGAATGATTCTATCGAGGTAGCAAAGGGCTTGGGGGAGACAGAGGTGAAGGGCTATTGAAGTGGGGAGAAGTTGCAGGAATATCCCGGTGCTTCTGGCCTGCACAAGCACCTGCCAGTAAAAGTAGCTTTACATGGTTCCAAAAAGAGCCTTCACGCCCTCGATGCCCACACTGAGAACTCCGTCAGCTGCTGGAGTACCCGAGTTGGTGAGGGCTGTAATTAACCATTGCAATAACTCGGGTTAATCTGGTTCCTATCCCAGCTCTACCATTACTAGCTGTAAATTCTTCTGCAAATTTGTAACCTTTCTTAAGCATCAATATTTAAGCTTAAAAATGAATGCCAGCCTTATGAGGTTGCTGTGAACGTTAACCTAGAAAATGTATGTCGAGTAAACCCTGGTGCACTGAAAGTCAATATATATTGCATGTGTGTGTACACACACACACACACACACACACACACACACACACACACACACAGAGTTCTTGGGGTAGCCAGACAAGAAACTGCCCTTTTATTGCATGCAGCTTTAACAGGCTCACTCAGACCTGGGAGTGCTGCATATTACCAACCACACTGGAAGAGGAAATACCCATTTGTGTGTCAGATCATCGCCCCATTACTGAGAACACACAATACAAACAGCCTCTAGATGGACATTCCCAGACTTTTAAGCAATTTTTGAAAAAGTAACACAAGAGAGAATTCTGTGGCCTGGCTGGTGGCTTCCTGGCTCTCTCCACCCTGTGGTTTAGTCCTATAAGCAACCCTGGTCCGAGCTTTTCGGCTAGTGGGAGGGCGACCCTTCTCCTGGCCATAGAGATGAGGAAACAGGAGATGCTGCAGGTTTCCAAGGGAACCATTTGTGTCAAGAAGCCTGAAAAACCTCCATGTTCTCTTCCCAGTTTGTGGCCCTGGGTCATTCTATTGCTAAAATAATAAAATCTGCCCTTAGACGATAGTTCTTTTATGAAAAGAAAAATGCCGTCAAAAGAGAAAACCTTTGCTGTTTTGCAAAACCTCTAAAATGAACCAAATATAAAAATGTTAATTTACCTGTGTGCCTGTTTCTCAAATGGAAACAGAAATTTCCTTTTAAAAAATTACCTGTCATACAAAAGAGATTGACATTTTACCAGCTTTATTTTATGTTTTTGCTAGAAGATATTATTCACTTGCTGAGAAAAGCCCTCCCTGCTGCATTTAAAACATTCTTTTTTTTTGTATTTAAAAAAAGGACTGTAAATAGCTGCATTTGGATGGCTCTTGAATGTCACGATTGGGAATTTGATTTGGATTTGAATGCCAGTCAAATCTCCCGACTAACACTTTTAAAGACCCATTTGGCAAGAGTACAGACTAAAAGAAGGCCAAATATTCAACAAAAATGGATGGTTTGAGTTTTCAAAAGAATGTCACTTTTTAGCAATTGTCCTTGACAAAAGATTTGCAACATCTTCTGGGTATTTTTCAGCAAAGGGCCAAGATTTGCTTTGTGCTTTGATGTTAAGAGCAGTTTGAGCCAGAGCCAGAAAATGTGACAGGTTCACTTCTTACAGCCTTTTCCTCTACCCTTCTATGGACTGACTGCGGCAAGGAACAGCTTGGAAAGTGACCCGTTCTATGGGTCTCCTTTCGGCACTCATTAATATTCTTATTTTGTTCATAGAGTGATTTCTTTCAAGCCAGGAAGCAGAGTTGATTATTTTTTACACGCTAATTTCTCCTAACTTAGATTTCCTTTTTTATTTCTCGTGATACATTTTAACCTTTCTCAATTTTTAGCCTTTTTATTTACTCCAGTTCCTCAAACTAGCTATTACACGTGATATACAAGGTTTGATATCCTATTGTGTTCTGAGAAATGATCAGAAAATCGCAAATTTAAAACTTTCCACTCAAAGACTCATTTAAGCCCTGCTAAAGTGGGACTGAGATTTCTCAATTGCTTTTCTGTTTGTCAGAACTTTGATTTTTTAATCCCTGTGTGTTAGGTTCCAGGGTTCATGCATTTTATTTTGTATCACACGCCTCTCTTGTTGGGTACAAAACTAAGACAACAACAACCTTTATCTTTGGATGAACATATGATTAGTGCTATTGTATCTGGATCAAGGGAGAGGAAATTCATGACAAATGGCCAGCAGAAATCACCTCTAAAGTATTTGAAATTGATTGGGAGAATTTTTCAGAATCTTTACAAAAACTTTCGCTTACTTTACATCTTCTAGTGATATTGGAGTTTTACAACATAGATATTTAAGATTTAAAACTGTTCCTTATTCTTTGTATTTGCTTTTATATTTACTTTCATTATCATCACTGAAACATCTTATTCCTGCTATTTTTCCTGTAAATAGGTAGAATTGGAACAACATCAAGGCATTAAATAAACCTCTGTGGGTTGGTCTGGGAGCCCTACCACTTAGAAATTGTTTCTGTGAGAAAACATGTTCCAATTCTAAACAAGCAAACAAATTAGAACATAATCCTTTTGTACATTGGACATGGCTGATTCGTGCCAGGTTAAGAGCACAAATTAGCAGTGAGACTGATAGAATTCAAATCCCGGTTCTGCTGCAGCTAACTATGTCATCTTGAGCAAGTTTCTTAACCACTCTGAACCTCTGTTTCCTCTTTTCTAACATGGAGGAAATAATAGTACCTACTGCAGAGGGTTTCTGTGAGGTATGAATGATTTAATGTACATAAAGCACATAGTAAAAGCTCGATAAGTATCAGCTATTTTAATCATATTTTTAAAGTTCCTTTCAGGCCCCGATTGCAGTAGGAAGTCGGGAAGGAGGAAGATCAGGGCCTAGGCTTTGCTTCCGGGGCCACAAGTCCTTCCTAGCTTGGACCCCAGTGGTTTATTACAGAGAGATTTGCTGTAGTGAGGATTCCTTGTATGACCCTGAAAAGTTTCACAATCTTCTGTGCCTCTGTATTCTCTTCTTTAGGAATGGGTGAAAGTAATAATAAAACCTGCCTCTCCTCAACTCACAGAAATACTGAGAAAATGAAGGAGAGAATATCTGCTCAAGATCTTTGAACTAAGCAATTACACATGAGGTGTCATGAATCCCCAGACACGCGCAAGTTCACACATAGAGCCATTCTCCTTCGGTGAGCAAGAGGCAGGGAGACCAAACTCCAGGGCATGCTGAGCCGCTGGCTATGAATCTGTGCAGGAATATCTGGGCTCCTTCACAGCTCAGTGCCGACTTACAAGCTGCAGTTGCATTGAAGAACTTTGGAGACAGAGCGACTTGAGGTCTGGTCCCAGCTTTGCTACTTACCAGCTATGTGACCTTGAGCGAGTCACTTAATCTCTTAGGGATAATAACAGTGTCTCCCTCAGAGGGCTGGAGTGAGAATGAAATGAGATGATGCACGTGGCATACTTAGCCCACTGTCCAACACAGGCTCAGGGCTCAAAACATTCGATTTCATGATGACGATTACCAACTTCATCAGATTGATTCACTGCTTAAAATTGTCCCCCCTGAAATATCGCAACTGTTCATTTTTCCTTTCTGAGTTGCTGCTGCTACTGCAGTGGCTTGAAACACAGACCCAGACTTTTCAAAGATGTCTCCTTCTTTGTTCCTCATAAAGTCATTTTGAAACTGTTGCCTTAATTAAATTACAGTGTTGGTTCCATATCTATCTTCTGTTTTATAAGACAGATAATTGTTAAAAGAGAGAGAGAGAGAGAGATAGGATGCTAAACAAGTCTTTCTACATTTTCTTTTTTCATTCAAAGTGACGAGTTTTCTGATTGTTTTGAAGAATCAATGATGTTGGCAGGGTATGCAGTGGATCCAAGGATCGGTGGATCCTTGCAGTATATGACAAGATTTGACAAAGAGTTTTCAAAAACTGTTACGCTTGTCAAAATTCTATTTTGTACTTAGTCGAGACCCACCATCATACACTGCACATCTGAGAATTTGGCAGATAGCAGAGTTTTCATAGCTGGATTTAACAGTCTGTGTCCCTCAGGCCCCCGGCACTAACTTCAACCTGAATAAGCTACAACTTTATATCTTGGAATTCCAGATAAGAATTCATTTGAAAAGAGGTTCCATGGCTAAATGCTTGTGTTTTTGTGCATGCATGTCTTCCCGCAGGCTTAGAAAGGAAATATATTTCTAGACTGGGAAAAACTTCTGAATTAGCCATTTGCAGTGGGTCAGAAGAGTAATGGAGGGACAACGGCAATTGTAAGAAAAAAAGGGAGGTAAACACAGACAAATGGGCAAGACACATTTGAGTAGGGAAATACATTTTAAATTTTTTTTGTTTGATATAAGTTTAACATATCCATGAGATCTGAGTTCGGCCACCAGCTCCTTAAGGATAGAAACTGGAATTTTATCTCAGTTTTGCACATCATGAAGAAATAGTCAGAGTTCAGGCATGGCTGGATCCAGAAGCTCAAGCACTGATCAGTTACTGGTCTTCTTTCCACCTCTAGTCTCTGCTTTTCTTTGTTAGCTTCACATTCAGACAGGATTTCAGGGTGCTTAGCTAGGGATCCTGGGGGCTGGGAAACGAGGAATAAAAAAGTACTCTTCCAATAGTACTAGGAACAGTCCTAGGCCTGACCCTCATTGGCCCAACTAGAGTCATGTGCCCATCTCTCAGCCAATCACTGTGGTTAGGGGAATGAAGTGTTCTCATTGGCCATTTCTGGGTCATATGCTCACTCCTAGTGCTAGGGTGGGTGGTGAATCCTATTTATTATAATATACCGTGGATCTGAGAGCAAGGGAAGAGTGCTATCCCAAGGGAAAATCGAAGTGCTCTTCCTAAGAGGCAAAACGATTGATATGTATTATATTCCTGAGGCTACCCTCTCCCATCTCTCTTCCTCTTAACCCTCAAACTTCTCCAATGGGAATTTTGTACAGAGGCTATTAAAAACACCAGCTTTGGAATAAGACATTCTGTGTCTAAATTCTTTTGCTGCTACTTATTAGCTTGCTGTGTCCCTGGATGAATGATTTAACCTCTTTCAACTGCAATTTTCTCATTTCTAAAATGAGGAAAATAATAGCGTTTACTTAACTGGTTGCTGTAAAGATTAATTGAGATAAGGCTAAAGCAACACTTGGATGCTTAGATCTGGCAAGAATATAATCAATGTTACGTGTTGCATTAGAAGCTCTCTTAGCTACCTTCCGTCTAACTTCTCATCTGATTAAACCCCACTCCCTATTGCCTCTTAAAACATACAGCCACCCAGGACATGCCTATGGCATGCTGAATATCTGGGCACTTGCTCT
The DNA here is from genome assembly GCA_004363605.1 of Indri indri. Lineage (NCBI taxonomy): Eukaryota > Metazoa > Chordata > Mammalia > Primates > Indriidae > Indri > Indri indri. The sequence continues at coordinate 16,614 of RJWJ010031323.1, forward strand.
GAGTTATAATTGGCCCCAAACCTGTTTATCCCTGCTGTGCTTATTATAATCACATAATCAACTGGTACCAAACCAATGACCTACGAGTGCAAAAAGAGAGTTGTTTCTGTGGAATCTTTTTCGAACTCTTTGTGAATGTTTTAGAAAGACTTGACAAAAATGAGTTACTAAACAGAATTGCTACAAAATTAGATATTGGCAAAACTAGTGTAAATGGGGAAAATCGTTAAGCTCTGGGAGGATTATGCACACAAAATGGTTTATTCAAGAATACAAGATACAAAACTTTAATCATAGATCTATACTCAAGTGAAAGACTTTATTTGTAGAGCATCAGTTGACCGGTGACCGTACATACAATTATGTGTTTTACAGTCAAATAATGCCTTAGGTTATATATGAAATTTAAAAATTTTATTTATTTTGTTTTTATAGAGATTCCACACTCTCGCTAATTTTTTTCAACTAACTAAACAATAACCAGTCCCAACTGCTTTAAATAGCTAGAAAATGGAATTTGCTGTATTATTATTATTATTACTACTACTACCTTCCTCATTGCCATCATTTTTTATCCTCCCAATCATTTCTCAACCATTTCCAATCTGGCTCTCTAATCACTACTGTCTTGAAACTCTTGTCCAAGGAATTTCCAGCCAATTCTCTATCTGCTCTTGATCTTTAAACATTGAGGTTTTCAGAATTCTGCCTCCTCTGAAAGTTCAGACTGCAGGGGCCCACTTCCAAATACTTCATAAAATTGAAGTACTGTGAAATCTAATCAGCTGTTTAGGGGTCCAATTTTCAGCTGCTACTAGTACCACCACTAAAAATCCATGTGGTATTGGGTGCTGCTGCTGGCCAAGATGCCTGCACAGGCCTCCTGCCAGGCCTCCAACATTGCAGGTCCTGGGCTTGCACTCACACACTCTGTCACAAGTCCTGCTGCATGGGGCTTAGGAGCAGAAGGACCTTTGGCCACATGCTGGGACCAGTCCTCTAGACGCTGGTGTTGAGCCTAGGTCACCCCTTCCCTCGTGGACCCTTACTGCCTTTCTCATTCAGTAGGATTCTATCAGGACAATCTCAGTGTCCCAAAGAGGCTTGTACAGAAAAAATGTCTAAGACTTTAAAATGAACCAAAAGATTATGACTGGGTGTCTTCATTGAAAAACAAAGTGTCATCTAGCATATCTTTCTGAATTATTTGATTCTCTGGGGTGTTTGTGCCTGCCTTTCATTGTCTTTGAATAATTTTATAACTCCGATTTGTAGACAACTGATAGGAATGTAAATGCAAATTCTGCGCAAGGACAATTGATCCCCCTTCTTCACCAAAAGAAGCCAATTTGGCATCTATTTCTACATTCATTTTATCATACATGATTGACTTACATAAGTATGATACTTTGAATTCTCCTTTCAACTGATTGCAACATCCTACTGGTTCCCTCATTAACTAATGAGCTAAATAAAATCTTCGACAAATGTTCATCTCATATTTGTGTGAGAGTCATGATTATACCCTATTTAAAACGTTATTCTTATACAGCTTTTCACACCCTCGATGCTCCAAAGGGTGGCCTCTGTCAGACCAGAGTCCTGTTACACCCTCCCCCAGGACAAGAGGTACCATCTTTGCTTCCTACATTAAACCGATGACACGGCGGATTGGTTTCATGAAAAAAAAAAAATTGGGGGGTGGTATTTTTAATCTCCTCTGGGATCAGTGAGTGCTGGCTAAAAAGGAATCTCAGGGTGTTACAGAATATTGTTTTCTTTGTCTAGAATTCCCTGCACAGCCAGTGCTGGGTTATTATTTGGCTCATAAACACCCGGACGTGTCCATGGCATGCTGAATATCTGGGTACTTCCTTTGAGTTGTAATTTGCCCCAAACTTGCTTATTCCTGCTTAACCACCAAGAGGACCCTCTTACATAATTCTTTCCAGAACAGAGAAAATTTGCACCAAGATGATTTACCGTTTCCATTTAGAGAAGCAGCTGGCAACACTTAGCTGCAGCTTCCCTCCCTCAAGTCCCTGCTACCCAGGTGCCTCCCTCCGGAACTCATTTCCATGTTCTGCATGAACCTGTCCATGTGCATCCTTGCATCGCCATCCTCCATCTGGATACCTCCAGCTCTTTTGAGGCGAGGACATGTCCTACTCATCTTCACAGTTTCCACAGTGCCCAATATTGTCCCTTACATATAGTAGGTGCTCAAGAAATGTTCGCTGAATTTATTTCATATTATAGGACAAAGAAAAATGGAATGGCAGCCTGTTAGAGTAAGGGTCTTAAAATATAGTATTAGGCTCTTGGAATTTTAGAATAAAAAAGAACCTCAGTAATCTTCTAGTGGATATGACAAGAGGAAAAAATAAAGAGGGAGTGGCAACAGTCCATAAACAGTTGCTTCCAATGTCCCTTTATAACACCACGGACATTGCCTTCCTCCCTGCTCCTGGGGACCAGCATGTCCCTACAGTTCTAGGCGGTTTTCACTGTCCTTGCATCAGGAATGCGCCTTTACAAAGACAAGGCTAAAACTTTGTATCATTTCAAATCTGGGACGTGCTGAACTAACAAGGGCCGAGTGATTATGAGCCAAATAATAACCTAGCACTTGCTGTGCAGGGAGTTCTAGACACAGAAAACAATATTCTGTAACACATTGAGATTC
>RJWJ010031324.1:0-19686 GCA_004363605.1 Indri indri
AATTGATCTACAATGTGTTTCTACAACAATAACTCATTAAAATACAACCATCTCTTTTAAAAGCTGAACAAAAATCTTCATTTCTTTGCTTCCACCAAAAACCCTTGCATAAATTTTCACATTACATTTCTATTACAAACCACTGCTACTATTCTTAATAGGCATTAAAGTGGATGTGACAGGTTACACTTCCTAAACTGTACCATGAATGTCAATTATACTAATAGTGGCTCAGGCTAAAAAAATCTGGACTCTTTATCTTATCAAAGCCATTAGAAGATTTTAAATCTGGGTTTGCTGTAATCAAATATGTGACTGAAAAGTATTACTCTAGTAGTAGAGAGATGGAGAAGACAGAGTTGTCCTGACCACAAACTGTAAGGGCATAAACCATGGCAAATGCAGTGGCGACAAAAATAAGAGAACAGATTCTGACACCTCAGCCATGTAACCACAGAACTGAGTAACTGATTGTGTATGGGAAGCAAAGGAGAGGAAGAAGCTATGATGTCCAAGTTCCTGGCATTGTGCTAAGTAGAAAAGGAGCTCAAAACACAAAGGAGGCACAGTAGACATTTTCTGTTCATGACAGAATAATGGTTATTCATGGTAGAATGTGTGAAGTGTCTCATATGGGAAACAAATAAAAAGGAGAATAAAATCACATTTGAAAATAGAAATAACAATATTGTGAACGTTAATTTTGTGTGTCCATTTGACTGGGCCATGGGTTGCCCAGAAACCTGGCTAGACACTTTTCTGGGTGTGTCTACAGGGTGTTTCTGGATGAGGTTCACATTTGAATAAGTACGCCGAGTAAAGCAGACTGCGATTCCTAGTGTAGGGGGGCCTCATCCAATCAGTTGAAGACCTGAGTAGACTAAACGACTGAGAAAGAGGAAACAGCTCCCATCTGACTGCTGCTAGTTGGAACACTGGTCTTTTTGAGCCATAGACTTGAACTGAAACATCAGCTCTTCTTGGGTTTTGTGCCTGCCAGCTTTCTCACTGGAACTGACAACATCAACATTCCTGATTCTCAGGCCTTCAGGCTTGGACTACAACTATATATTAGCTACCCTTGATCTCTAGCTTGTTAGACAGCAGATCTTGGAACTTCTCAGCCTCCATAATCATGTGAACCAATTCCTTATGACAAATCTTCTCTTTCTCCCTGTGTGTGTGTGTGTGTGTGTGTGTGTGTATAGATATGTGTATATATGAGATTACATAATTATATATATATTGTATATTACATATATAATATAATATTATGTTATAGTATATTAATTACCTATTGGTTTTGTTTATCTGGACAACCATTAGTAATACAGAAATGAGTAATGAAGAATGTAGCATGTCAAGTTTGCTAAACCTTAAAGAAAGAGAGAAGGTCATTTTAGACAAAGAGAAAATTAGATGACTAGGGTATATTTTTGGAAGAACAAATAGTCTAACACAACTAGAACGTCAGGTCAGAGAGGGTAGGAAGTAAGGGCAGAAGGGTAGATTGGGGCTACACAATAGATGATTTCTGATACATGGCTAAAGAGTTTGGAGATAATTTAAGAAAAATTATAATTCAATGAAGGTTTTGTAATGGACTTAATAAAATGAAGTTTTAAAAGTGTGTTAAAATATTTCAAAATTTTAAAGGACACAAACATCTCTTTTTCTCTCTCTTTAAAGAAGAGCAAAAATTTCTCCACTTATTTTAGCTTTCTTTCTCTGGAATGCATGTAACTAACAGGTTTAGAGAGTCACTTAGGTCAGGAGCCCTAACAGCCCAGAAGAGATTGTATGTGACATATTAAATAAAAATGTAACAGATAAAGTTCTAGAACTTCTCCTTCTAATCTTGGAAAAGTAACTAGTATTGGATTTATCCTCCTGCCCTAAACAATTATAAAACTGAACAAAAAAAAAGCTACTAAGAAACTGTTTCCAGACATCGGATAACAAATGGTGCAGAACTGTGAGCCTTGAGAGAAAGGGAAAATGTGAGGTGAGCCCCACGTTAACTCCAGCTTTCCACCTGGGGCCACTTTCCAGAGGCAGCATGGGAGGCAGAGTACAAATGGACAATGGCTGTCTTACTGTGATGAGAAGGCATAGGTCAGAGTTTGGAGCTGGTAAGGAGGCTGGAATTTGTGTGGCAGAGTACTGACAAGAAGGAGCTCCACAGAGTAAGGGAAGCAAGAAATTTTCATAGAGGTTACCCTTAGGTCCTTGCCGAAAACATGGGCTACTTATATGCAGGTAAAGATTCTATGACTCTCTCCAGAGAACAACTACTGCAGTGATAAATCCTGCAGTGCTCATCAGAACAGAGACATTAACCAGTGCTCATAGATGCTAGAATCCTAACCCAGTCAGAGTGGAACAGCCTCACTGAGCAACGCAGGCATTCAAATGAGATGCCAGAAAGACCATTCTTTAGAGTAAAGATTATGACCTATAGTAAGGGTCATGTTATAAGACTAAGGATAGAATTGAAATAAAGCATAAACCAATTCTAATAAAATCAAGGGAAGCCACCAGTAGTTTAATCACTTGCCAGAACAAAATGAAACAGTCTTCAAATAAAAACCATATACTACACACATGCCATCCTACAACATTCCATCCATAATGTGTAGCATGCAATGAAACATTACTTAGACATGCAAAGAAGCAGGAAAAATATGACTCATAGTCAAAAGTGAAAGAAGTTGATATAAACAGATCCCAAGGTAACACAGATCAGAATAAGAAAATAAAGACTGTAAAACTGAATGGATAGATAGATATATAGACACAGGCATATGATATATATATTCTTATTATTCATATGTGCAGATATACAGACATATATAAATATAAACTTAAAAATAGAGAAATAATGTACTCATAATGTTGAATTGGGAAATTTCAGCAGAGAAAGGAAAGCTATAAAAAAGAACTATCTGGGAATTCTAGAACTGAAAAATACTGTTCCTAAACAAATGCACAGGATAGGATGAACGGCAGATTAGACACTGAAAAAGAAAGGCCCAATAAGCTTGAAAACATATGAATAGAAATTAATCAGTGTGAAGACAGAGAAAAGAAAAAGATTGAAGACAATAAACAGTGCCCTGGAATTTCAATCAATTCAACTTACTGTCAAGACCCAGAAAGAGAGGAAGGGGAAGTGAAAGAGGAGGAGGAGGAGAAGGAGGAAGAGAAGGAGGAGGAAGCAAAGAAGAGAGAGTAAAAAATTAACTGAAAAAATTCCAAATTTCTTTTTAAAACCACCCTATAGATCCAAGAAGCTTAGTAAGTGCTAAGCCATGTAAATAGAAAGAAAACCTTAACTAAGCATGCTATAATGAAACAACTAAAAGGTGCTGATGAAAAGAAAATCTTAAAAACAACCATAAAAGAAAAAAAACCTTTATATGCAGGGAAACAGTAAGAAAGATTACTGATCTTTCATCAGAAAAAGTAGAGGCCAGAAGATGTTGGAACAACAGCTTTGAAGTGCTGAAATAATAATAATTTAAAAAAGTCAACTTAATATTCTATATCCAGTGGAAAAAAGACTTCAAAAATGAGTATTAGTAAAGAATTTTTTTGATAAATACCAACTGAGAAAATTTGTCTCCAGCAGAAAATACACATCAATAAATGATTTCAAAAATTTCTTCAAACTTAAGGAAGACACCAGATTGAAACACAGATGCACAAGAAGGAAAAAAGAAAACGAGAAGTGCTGAATATATAGTAAATACAAAAACACCACTTTTTTCTTTATAAATTTCATTTTAAAACAGCTGAAGAAAGCAAAAAAAGAAGACATCATATTGTAGAGTTTATAGCGTATGTAGAAGAAAAACATATAACAACAATACCATGAAGATGAAGATGAGAAGGGGGATAAATAGAAATACACTGTTGTAAACGTCTTACATGTTACGTAAAATAGTACAATAGTAACCCTAAGTAGGTCATGATAAATTAAGGATACATATGTTAATACCCATACAATTACTAAGAATGAATACATAAAGTAGCATAGCTAAAAAAAGCTAATAGAAGAGCAAGATGGGAGACTAAGAGGCCCAGATCCTCCTTTCCCCATGGAGACACTTATTCAACAATTCAAGGACAAATTCCCTTTGTTAGAAATCCATAAACCAGTTATGGATTGCACCTTAGGCAAATGAGAAACCAGTCACCTTGAAGCCAGTTAGAAAATTTGGGGCATTCACTCACCACAGTCCCTCCCCTGTCTCAGAGTTGTGCAATCAGGAAAAAACTCCCAGCTCCTGGCTTCTCCCTGGGGAGGGGCTGAGAAGACTAAAACATGCATCCAACACTCAAATTTTGGGGGAGGTTAATTGAAAAACTGGTTTCTCTCTTGCATGAATATAAGCTTGGATGAGAAAGTATGCCAGGTCGAGAGCTGCCGAAAAGGGATGGTTTAGACTAGCACACACCCACTCACCAAAATCCTATCCTCCCCAGCTCAGTGCAGAATAAGCAGGGGTAATAAAATCTCTCAACTCCTGGCTTATCCCTGGGAAAGAGTTGAAGTGTGTGCCCAATATTCTGGCTTTTCAAAGAGCTGTCCAAGGGACTGGATTCTGTCTCACCTGTCTTGGAACACTGCTGGGACCTGGTATACTCTAGGTACCTGAGAGGCACTGAGAACAAAAGAGCATTGGGCAGCTTGCTGCTGCTGCTATTGAGAACCTGTGGTACAACAGAAGATAACACAATTTGGTGGCCTCTCCCTTGGGGTAGGGTGCAAGGAGAAGAGTGGAGCATGTTTTCTGTCATCTGGCTTTTCAGGGGGCTGCTGAGGGAATGCTTTCTGTGTCACAGACTCAGAGCACTGATGGGTCCCAGAATATAGGAAAAGCCTGGGAACCACTTAGAACAAAAGAGAGCTAGGCGGCTCTAAAGAACACAGGGAGATACCAGAGGGAGCAAGAGATTATAAACTTGAATTATAAAGAAAGATTTAGAAATAAAGAAACTGGCAAATCCTCTAATTGGAAATTTGCATGCACAAGTCCAAAGAAGATGCATCCACAGAAAAAGTTTGGGATCATCCCCCTGAATTTCTAGCTGGGATGATTGGCAAAGTTCTTTTCCTGTAGAAAGACAGTCCATAAAAACTGAGAGAAGTGGCCGTTTTTTCAAATGCAGAGATCCCAACACAAAGTTATAAGGCACATAATAAACAAAGGAACATGGACCAATAAAAACAAACAGACAAACAAACAAAAAACACCAAACAATCAAACAAAATTAATTTCCAGAAATGGGCCCTAAAGAAACAAAGATACATGCATTATCTGGTATAGCTTTTTAAATAATCGTCATAAAGATGCTCAGTGAGCTCAGGAAAATGATGCATGAGTAAAATGAGAATATCAGCAAAGAGAAAATATAAGAATAGAAATGTTGATACTAAAGAATATAGCAACTGAATTAACAAATTTCCTAGAGGGGCCCAACTGCATATTTGATCAAGCAGAAGAAAGAATCAGTAAACTGAAAGGTATGTCACTGTTATTATCCACTTGGAGAAAAAAGATAAAAGAATGAAAAAGAGTGAAGAAAGACTAAGGGACTTACGGCATATGATTAAGCTGTTTAGTATATACATTATAAGATCTCAGAAGGAGAAGAGAAAGAGAAAGGGGAAGAGAGATTATTGAAGAAATAGTGGCCCAAAACTCCCGAAATTTGGGAAAGGAAATGAATATCCATATTCAAGAAGTTCCAAAGACTCCAAGTAGTATAAACCCCAAGAAGTCTACACCAAAACACATTATAGTCACATTGTCAAAAGTCAAAGACACATTTTATTTAAGAATTTTTATTGTTTCATGCCTAACATTTAAATCCTTTATCCATCTTGAATTAATTTTAGTAAGTGGTGAGAGATGTGGGTCCTATTTCATTCTTCTGCATGTGGCTATCCAATTTTCCCAGCACCTCTATCGAATAAGGATTCTTTTCCCTAGTGTATGTTGTTGACTGCATATTGTTGACTCCTCCATTGAAAATGAACAGACCCAACAGGTAGAAAATCAGTAAAGCCATAGTTGATATCAACAATACCACCAATCAACTGGATATAAGTGATGTGTACAGACTATTTCATCCAACAGCAGTGATAACACATTCTTCTCAGGCTCATATGGAACATTCACCAAGATAGATCACATTATGGACCACACCTTAACAAATTAAAAGAAAAAAAGCATACAATTTCTGCTCTCAGACCACACTGAAATTAAACTAGAAATCAACCACAGAAATGTAGCTGGAAAAATCCCAAAATACTTGGAGATTAAACAATATACTTATAATAACAGATGGGTCAGATAAGAAATCTCAAGAAAAATTAAGAAGTGTTTGAACTACATGAAAATGAGAATACAATTTATCAAAACTTGTGGGATACAATGAAAACAGTGCTTAAAATGAAATCTAGAGCACTGAATACATAGATTAGAGAAGAAGAAAGACTTAAAATCAACAATCTAAGCTTTCACCTTAGGAAACTAAAAAGAGAAGAGCAAATTAAATATAAAGTAAGCAGAGGAAAAGAAACAAAAATTAGAGCAGAAATAAATAAAACTGAAAATAGGAAATTAATAGACAAAATCAACAAAAACAAAAGCTGATACTTTGAAAAGATCAATAAAATTGATAAGTCTTTAGCCAGGCTAACTCAGAAAAAAAAGAAGATACAAATTACTAATATTAGAAATGAGAGAGAGGACATTACTATAAATCCCAGAGACATTATAAAGACAATAAAGGATTATTATGAACAGCTCTATGTATATAATTTGATAATCTAGACCAATTTGATAATGGACCAATAACTTGAAAGACACAATCTGCCAAAACTCACACAAGAAGAAATAAAGAATAACATAGGCCTAGATCTATTATATAGAAATTGGATTGATAATTAATAACCTTCCAAAACAGAAGCACCAGGCCCAGATGGGTTCACCAAACATTTAAGGGAGAAATCATACCAATTATTTACAGTCTCCTCCAGGAGACAGAAGCAGAGAGAATGCTGCCTAACTTATTCTATGAAGCCAATATTATTCTATGAAGCCAGAGAAAAATATTACAAGAAAAGAAAACTACAGACCAATATCTCTCATGAACACATATGTAAAAGCCCAACAAAGCATTATGAAATTAAATCCAATATTGTATAGAAATAATTATATACCATGATCAAGTGGGATTTATCCCATGTATGCATGGCTGGTTCAGTACTTAAAAATTAATTAAGGTAATCTATCACATCGATGGGCTAAAGAAGAAAATCACTTGATTATATCAATAAATGCAAAAAGAAACAAAGAATTTGGCAATATCCAACATCCATTTATAAAAACTCTCAGCAAACTAGGAATAAAGGGGAACTTCCTCACCTGGATAAAGAACATCTTTTTAAAAAACCTACAATTAGAATAATACTTAATGCAAGAAATGTGAAACTTTCCTACTAAGATTGGAAACGAGGCAAGGTTGTCCTCTCTCACTACTTTTCAACATCATACTAGAAGTCCATCTAATGCAATAAAACAGGAAAAGGAAATAAAAGATATCCTGATTGGGAAGGAAGAAATAAAATAGTCTTTGTTCCCAGGTGACATGGCTGTCTGCATAGAAAATCCAAAATAACTGACAAAAAAAAAAAATTTCCTGGAAGCAATAAGCAATTATAACAAGGTTGCAGGATGCAAGGTTAAGATATAAAAGTCGATTACTTCCCTAACTTAAAACACATTACCATTTACATTATCATACCAAAAAATGAAATAGTGAGGCATAAATCTAATAAAATATGTATAAGATCTATGTGAGGACAACTATAAAACTTTGATGAAAGATATCAAAGAACTACTAAATAAATGCAGAGATAGTCCATGTTCATTAATAGTAAGACTCAATGTTGTCAAGATTTCAGTTTTTCCCAACCTATTCTATAGATTCAGTGCAATCCCAATAAAAATCCACATTATTTGTGAATATTGACGAACTGATTCTAAAGTTTACATTGAGAGGTAAATGTCCCAGAATAGCCAGCTCAGTATTAACGGAGAACAGTCAGAGAACTGACACTCCACTTTGAGATTTACTGTAAAACTACACTAACCAAGACAGTGTGGTATTGGAGAAAGAATAGACAAAGAAGTCAATGAAAGAGAATAGAGAGCTCAGAAATACATGCACATGTAGTCCACTGATCTTTAACAAAGGAGCAAAGGAAATTCAGTGGAGCAATGTTAGTCCTCTTCAGCAAATGGTGCTGGAGCAACTGAACACCATGTAAAAAAACAAAAAGAATCTAGACACAGACCTTAAACTTTTTGCAAAATTAACTCAAAATTGATTATAGACCTAAATGTAGATGAAAAACTATGAAACTCCTAGAAGATAACATAGAAGAAAACCTGTATGACCTTGAGTATGTTTATGATGTTTTACATACAAAACCAAAATCATCATTCATGAAAAAAACAACTGATAAGCTGGACTTCATTAAAATTAAAAACTTCTTTTCTGCAAAAGACAGTGTCAAGAGAATGAGCAGACAAGATACAGATTGTAATAAGATATTTTCAAGACACATCTGATAAAGAACTGTTACCTAAAATAAAGAACTCTTGAAACTCAATAAGAGAATGAACAACCTAATTAAAAAATAGTCAAAAAACCTGAATAGACATCTCACCAAAGAGGTGGCAAGTAAGCATATGGAAAGTTGTTCAACATCTTATGTCATTAGAATATTGCAAATTAAAATAACAGTGAGATTCCACTACAGACCTATTAGGATGCCCAAAATCCAAAACACTGACAACACCAGATATACGATATGATTCCACTTATATGACATGCCTGGAATAGGCAAATCTATAGTGGAATGGGGAAATGGGGAGTGACTGACATACATATGTCATGTATGTATGACACACACAAACACACATATACACAAACACACATTCTACAAATTAACAATAAAAAGAGAAACAACCCAAATTGTAAAATAAGCAAAAGATTTGGACAGTCACTTCAAAACAGAAAATATACAGATGACCAATAAGCACGTGAAAAGTTTCTCAACATCATTAGTCATCAGGGAAATTAAAATAGCAAGACACTTTATTTTAAAAATCTAAAACACTATATATTGGTGAGGATGTAGACCAAGTGGAACTGTCATACACTGGGAGTGTACTATGTTACAAACAATTTGAAAATAACATTTCTAAAAATGTCACTTACAGGTGGGAGGGGGTGGATGACGAAGGGTTGCTTGGTGGGTACAAAGTGAGTTGCTCAGTGATGGACACACTGAAGGCCCTGACTTCACCACTATGCAATATATCAATGCAGCAAAATTGCACTTGTTACCATGAATATATACAAATGAAAAAGTGAAAAAAAATCACTTACAATAGTATCAGATTGTTTGCAAAGTTTTGTAGCAGGTCATTATAAAGCTTACACTATGATCCAACACTTCCACTCTTAGGTTTTTACACAAGAGAAGTGAAAACATAGTACAAAAAGATGCGTACATGAATATTTCCAGCAATTTTATTCAAGATAGTAAAAAACTGAAAATAATCCAAATGTCAAAATAAAAATGGATAAATAAATTGTGAAATGTGTATGCAATAGAATAATACCCAGCAATTTTAAAAGAATTAACTATTGATATACAAAACAGAGGGGTCTCAAAAATTCTACATTTAATGAAAGAAGTCAGTTTCAAAATACTGTCCACTGAAATATTCCATTACTTAAAATTCAAGATCAGGCTAAACTAATCTGTGATGACAAAAATTAGATGATTGTTATATATGGGTCAGGAGGGGGGGACTGACTGGTAGGAGTATGAGGAATTTTTCTGTAGTGAAATGTGCGTGTCGATCAATGTGTTGGTTACATAGGTTACGTTTGCCAAAACTCAAATGAGTTATGTATTTTAGATTTCTGCATTTTATTGCATTTAAATTTTACTTTAGTTAAAAAATAGAACCACAGAGAATGCATGCAATTTTACTTCATAAAAATCTTACCAAAATAAAAAATCCACAATGAATTAGAATTTTACTAGATACAGCTCTTATTAATAAACAAACAAACTTTATATAGGCCATCTTGTCACCGTGGAATGAATGATTGCTTTCAATTATGTATTATTTTCAATAAAACACATTTGTCATCAGCAAAAAGCTATGCCATTCATTGTGGCAATATACAAATTTGGGGACAGAAGATAAATTGGGGGCAGAAGATAAATATAGTAAGTATATAAATATATAATATAATATACTTCTATGAGGCTTACGGTGTTTCCTCCACTAACCTTCTCTTGCACACAGCTGTCTCTCTTATTCAAAAAGCATCAGCGCTCATCTTGAACATTCTCCGTCAAACATTCACACAGAGTTCCCATACTGAAACCAATATTATCTGGCTTACGTACTCCTAGACACACTGTTTTCCACATGAGTAAGTTCAAACTAAATTACCAGGATAATGAAGATACTCAAAATCCTGTCATGGAAACAGTCAAAGGATCTTGAGAACTGAAGATCCATTCTGGACATAGAAGAGGCCTTTATATGCCATGAAAGAATATTAGACTTGTTGATGTGATTCCAAGTGTTTTAGAACTGGGACCTATTGTTGAAGTTAAAAGGAAATAGATTTCTGTTCAAAATAACAAAATTACTTCTATCCAGGATTAATGGAATATTATCCGAAGGAGGTATAAATTAAAAGTGACAAAATAAAGATAAATCTCAAGCATCTGATGAATGGGTTAGATAATCCGATCTTTGAGGTCTCTCATTTCCCAGGATTAAATAATTCTAGGATTAAGTATTTCACTAGGCTTTTTACCCCTCCAAGCTCACAACTCACATATTTACCATTTGCTCACAATTTAGTGTATGCAAATTTAGGCTTTGCATACACAATCCCATCTTCCTTCTAGCTAGTTATCAGCTGTTGCTAATGTTTTGATACTGGAGATTGAAGAGAGCCAGAGTAGTTTCAATTTTATTACTCCCTAAAGAGGAAAAATCGAGCTATATCCAAAGAGGAAGAATAGTAATGTTTGAGGATGACATTTTGAATAAGAGTTAGCAAGTTTAAAGGTATGAACACAATTGCATCCAAATAGTGGGCATGAGTGGTGCTTTGTCAGTAGGTACATATTTTGAGTGTCTTGAAACAAAGAAAGAAACTTCACATAATTGTTCAATCTTTAACTCTGCTATCATCAATAGATAAATATAATGATGGGCAGCATTCCCCAGTAGTCAAAGCTTGAACTTTGGATCTAGATTGCCTAATTTGGAATCCTAACCTCTCTGTGCCCAAGTTTTCTCATCTGAGAAAACAGGGATGATAAGAGTACCTATATCATACAGTTGTTATAAGGAATAAATTAGTTAATTCATCTCTAGCTTAAGAGCAGTGCATAACTAGATATGTGTTTGTTATTGCTATCAATGGATGATATCAATGGATGATAACATTTAGTATGTGTACATTTTTCAAAGTCGAAACTTTCTGTATATAGCAGGGACCACGTCTGAAAACTAGACCGCATATAGTCTTAGCAGAACATCTAGAAGTAAGGGTGCTCCACTTCCCTCAGAGATTACATTTTTTTAAGTCCACTTTGTACTTTAGGGCCAGTATTCTCAGGAAGACTTTCCAGCACAAGCCAGCAGTTAGAGTAGCAGGCGGTATGCAGTGTGTCTGACAATATGCTACAGGAATTGAATCATTACCTTTCCTACTGTAACAAGCTTAAGAATACTTGGTCTTTGTGGTCTCTAGACCATCTACACAATTACAGCAATCCAAGTACAGCAGAAACCAGTGATCACAGTTCATATTGCATGGAGCACTGTTCCCAAAATGGGATATGGCAAGTTAATGCATCGTGAATACAATCATGAGCCTGGCACTCTGTATTCTACTGGGTTTGGAATTTTAAAAATGTTTCTGTGTTTTGATATTCAAAAGCAGCATCTCAGAATTGAAATGAGGCATTAGAGGAGACTGTATTTATAGCATAGAGTTCACTTAGGAATGCAAACTCTCGAGATGAATTTCATTGATTCTAATCTAGTTTCCATTTACTGGCTGCGGGACTTCCTCACACCTTTGTTTCCTCTACATAAAACAGAAATGCTGATAATGGTACTCAAAGCTTTTGTGAGTATTTAATAAAGTTATCCATATAAAGCATTTTGAACAGAGCTTATTATTTAGTAAATACTCAATAAATGTTAATCACTGCTTACTAACTGTAAATTTGGCAAGTTTGAAATTTTTCTGTATATTAGTACACACATACACACACCCCACACACCACACACACACACACACACACACGCACAGATCATGGTATGGCCCTAGGCATATTTTGGTGATATAATGAAAATTCCAAGAAGTGAACTGAATGTATCCATTCAAGCTTAGTGATTTTTCACCTATACATTTAATAATATTATCAAATTACTCGAATGTAAAAGTGGTATGTGAAGTTCAAGATGTAAAGACAAATCAAAGGTTTATATTCAAAAAATTCATAATCTATCTGGGAGGACTAATAATAGCAAATATTAGTTGAACACTAACTAAATGCTATGCACTCTGATGTGAATTTGCCTATTTTATCTTTATTAGAAATACAATTATGTGTGGCATAACAATATTTTGGTCAATGATGGATTGCATATATGACGGTTGCCCCATAAGATTATAATACCATATTTTTACTGTACTTTTTCATGCTTATATATGTTTAGATACTCCAATATTTACCATCGTGTTATAATTGCCTACGGTAGTCAGTACAGTAATATGCTGTACAGGTTTGTAGCCTTAGAGAAATACGCTAAGTATGTAGTAGGCTCGGTTTACGCAAGCACACTTTATGATGTTCACACTATGGCAAAATTACCTAATGATGCATTTCTCAAAATGTATTCCTATTGTTAAATGATGCCTGACTGTATGTGAAGCAGGTATTAGTAGTATCCTCATTATAGAGGCAAGGAAACTGAAATAAAGAGCATTTAATTAATTTGCCTCAGGTTACCCAGTTAGAGAAAACTGATGGATCTGGATTCAAACCCAAGCAGTCTGGCTCCAGACTTTACTCTTAACCACTATTTTGTTTAAAGTGCTTCATGAAAATCAATCTAGCAGTGCGTGCAAGATAAAAGGAAGAGGATAAATTATGAGATATGGAGACCAGGTATTAAAATGATCCAGACACAAAGTAATAAAGGCCAGAAATACGCAATAGCCATAAAGCTGGAGAGTACGGAATACGTGAAAGAGATATTGGAGAAAAGAAGCTAACGAGATTTGATGACTGCCAGTGGGGAGCCCAGGAAATTTTGCAGGGAATGTTGGAATTCCAATAACAGTATTTTATGGATGTCTCTGGGCAGAGCAAGTGCTTTCATTTCTCTGACATCTAAAACACTGTCCATTTGTTCTCTGAGCAGCCCAAGTCTTTTAATTTTTAGATTTATCTGTCATAATTTTTTCAAATGGTACTTCCAAATCTAGTCTCCTAGTTTTCCTCAAATAAGAACATAGAAAGACACTGGACAATATCAGGGTTGTGCTCCCAGTCTTTATTCTAAAAGAAAAATTACTGTTTTAAATATCTGAAAATTTATAATTATGAAATTTATCAGTAAAATTACTGCGTATTAAAAATCAATACCATTGACAACTACCAGAAAGACCACACGATGGCAGCAAAGTACAGTGTAAAAACAGCATGAGTGGGCATCCCAGAGGGCGCCTTGTATTGACTGTTCTCAGATTTCATGTATTTTCCATGTATTTTATACATATTAGTCAGCAGCTGCAATGTTAGTAACATCATCTGTACATAGCACCTCACACTTTAGAAAACGCCCACAGATGCTTTCTCTCATCTGATTCTTACTACCACTCTGTGAAGTCCACAAGACAAGGATCGTGACTTGCAGGGGCGGCGGGGGGAGAGCAAAGTTTCACTCTGGGTACCAGAAGCACCTCAGAGGCTCAAAGGTGAGACAAAACTCAACACTCTATCATTGAATATCTACTTAGTGGCAGACACTGGTCTAGATTCTGAGACTGTAGAGATGGGCAAGACAGAATCCTTTCCTCAGGTAACCCACAACCCAATAGGAGAGACAGATGCATAATGTTATCACTGCAATAAGTGTTCAAGTGCTAACAAGAGGCCCTCTGCATACACGAGCATAGAAGCCCAAGTGACCAACCCGGGCCGTGGGTGGATGCAGGTATGAGATAATCTTTTATAAAGGACACATTTAATTTGGTTCTTGAGGGTTGAATAAATGTCCTAACCTGAGCAAGACAGGAGAAAACAGCACCTACAGAGTAATTGTGATGTCTGAAGATATTGAGATGTGAAATAGCAATTGGGTAAGTACATTGGAATAAAGTGCACGGATGAAAGGTAGGAAAAAGATATTGTCTGGAAAGATAACCATTACCTGAGTACTTGCTTTGTGACAAGCGCCATGCCAAATGCCTTCATACGTTATATAATTTCTCATAACAGCCTTTGTGGTAGAATTTCAGTGGAGGTTGAGCTGTGCTAAGGTAACAAACAATCCTCAAATATCAGTTGCTTCATCTAATGAATGTTTATTTCTTATCCACACATAGTCTGCTGTGAGTTTGAGTCATTCTCCAGGGCAGCTGTCTTCTATGTGTAGGCTCAGCATTCAGTCTCCTTAATTCTCACAGAACCTTCATATCAACCTGTTTTCACATTCATCTATTAACAATGTGGGCTGGAGAGTCCATTCCGACTACCTGAATGCTTCTATGCAGAAGTAACACATACCACTCCTCATTACATTTTCTCAACTAAGCAAGTCACTTGGACACTCCTAACTTCAAGAACCAGGGAAATATCACTTTCAGAATTAGAGGAGAAGCAGATTTTGGGGAACTGAAGTAAGACTTACCACAGGGAGCCACTGTTATTATTCTCATTTTACAGAACGGGATATTAGAACAGAGAGAAGTGGTAAGTGGCAGAACGAGGATTTGAACTCAGATCTAACTCCTTCTTTACTGAGAAATGCATGTGCCATGAAAAGGAGTTTGGACTTTATCCCACAGGTAATAGGGAGTTATTGGAAGGTTGTAATGGGAGGGCATAACTCATATTTGTGGGGAATGGCAAGCCTGAGGGTGTGAGAACAGTAGTGCTGTTATGACAACTTTGGGAACGGAAATGATAAGGCCCTAAACTGGGCAGCACCAGTGAGGACTGCAAGGATGCAGAAGATCCAAAGACAACTAAGAATTAGAGTATTTTGGTTTTAATAAATAAGTGAGTATTAAGGACAGAAGAGGAACACAATATGATGGGCAGATCCAGGGTGGACAACTAGGAGGACAGAAGGGCCATTTGCCGACACAGGGGTATAAGACAAGCATCATGGTCGTTGTGTTTGCTTGCGTTTGTTTTCAGTGAGGGAGAGGGCCATAGGTGGTTCACACTGGAACATGTTAAACTTGAGTAGCCTGTGGAAATCCAAGTAGAGAGCTTCAGCAGATATTTAAGCATATATAACTTAAGTTTATAAAAAAATTGTTATATATAAATATTTTGGGGGAAACATGTAAATGTGGGAGTCCAAATCACATGATTGATGAAATTGCAAGATAAGGGGGCGGGGGGAAAGTCAGTGAAGGATGGGACAAACTGTGGAATATAAAGGTTTACAAAGTGCCTGAAGGTAGGGACTTCACCATAGTCACCTCTAATCTCTCAGGCTAGTTAAGGACTGAGTCCAAAAGTTTCCCCAAATACACTAGGCTAGATTCATGAAACAGAAAATGCACCAGAGTGTCCATCATCTGGAAATAAGATTAAGATCCACTGTATTCGTAACACCATATTATCCACATCACATCTAGTAGTATGCAGATGCCCAGACTTCACAATCCTGGAAATCGACACACACACACACACACACACACACACACACACACACAGATCATTTTTATCTTTCTATAAAATATTTTTATTGGTTCTGGCTCGTTACTGAAAGAATATATGTTCACTGTGAGAAATAGTAATAATATGTGTAAGAAAAAGAAAGTAAAACTGCTTATAACCGTAGTACATCCCTTCTTGATGCCTGTGGTAAGCTGGAAGCTCACTTTTGGCATTCGTCCTAGGGAGGCTAGGAAAGCACATGACGTGTAATGGGCAAGGGAGGGGAGCAGACAGGGAGTTCTACTCATTTAGGGTTCCACGATTCCATTAACCTTCCGGTGCTTCAGAGCTTCTCCACACCTTTTGAATTAGTCTCCACATTCATTTCTACCATTGAAAAAAGGGAATGTACCTTATTAACCACACATAAGCATCTTCCATTAAACTGCTCTAAAGCTATTACTGTTGTTAACACAATTAATGGACTGTCAATGTCAAGCGTGAAACCCTTTCTGCTGGAGAGACAACAATGACTTCGTGAAATTGTCTTCTGTGCTCTAGCAGAAAGGAAGGTATTCTGGAAAGTCACTCTTTCTGCAAACATCGCGGCCTGTGAAATCTGCCCAAAAAAAAAAAAAAGAAAGAAAGAAGGAAAAAAAAACTGATCATATGCCTGTTATCCCAAAATAGCACCTTCCTCCATTATGCCGAGGTTCAGCGCAAAACTGACTCATGCAGCTCCGGGATCACTGCCAGAGCGGCGGAGCAAGCGTGCGAGTAGTGCAGCAGCAACAGGCAGAAGGCGCCGGGGCTGGCCGGCGGGGTCCCCACTGCCCGGGGCCAGTCTTGGCATCCAAGAAGGCGAAAGCTTTCAGTGTCCTTTATTAGAGGATTGACAATTCAATAGGGTTCTCAGGGCCTGTTATATTCAGATTGTGCTTTTGACTCTGCACCCTGTTTCGAGGTCGCTCCCCGGGGGCAGCAATTTAGCTTCTGCAGGATGGGCACTTGTTCCTCAAACAGCAAAGCAGCAACGAGAGCAGCTCCTTCTTCCACACCCAAAGCCAGATCCCTGCCTTCCTCAAGAGTAGCCACGATAGCAATGTGGGTGTTCAATCTCCCCCAAGCTCACGATGCCTGTGCCTCCTAGAAGTCTTCCCAGAGCACCAAGAGTCCTTTCCCCTTGCAGGAACTTTCTGAGGGTTCCAGTGGCCCTAGCACTGTTCTCTTCGTATTATAGTTATAATATACTATTCTTGGCAGTCTTAATACATCTCTGAGTTATCCACAGTACCTGGTACATGATGGGCAATTTACTGAACAAATGAATAAATAGGAATACTAAGGATGAGCTAGGAAACGGATTCATTGTGAATCCTCACGTACAGTAATCTGGACCCTGGATGGAAGCTATTAGTAAATGCAACTTCTGTTTTCCTTCTTCCTTGTTTTTCATTTCTTCTTGAAAGTGATTTTTCTTAAGCAGAAAATGAGATCTCTTCTTCCATCCTCCAAGAGCATAAAACTTCTCTACATGATTCTTGGTCTTCAACACTTAAGGACTGCTTTCCTAAACAGCCAGTTGATCTGCCTTAGGCCCATCTGAGAAATTTTTGTAGCAGGAGGGGAGTCCACCATGATCATCACAGAATCAAGCTCTCTTTACCTTTTGTTGTTTAATGGTGCTGATGAGCAGGTGATTTAGGAGAGGACAAATGGCCATTACAACTAATCGAAAGGACATAATAAGGGAAAATGTGCCATATAGGTGCAGCAAAAGTTTTCTAATAACCAAAACAAAAACAAGAGAATGCCAAGGCGTTGTGTATAGTATTTTAGCCCATTTATTTAAACCCAAGGATTTCTTGCTAAAATTATCCACAAATGATACCACTCATTGAGAGCAAATACACAGTAACATAATACTACAAATTGATCCCTTAGGTTATTTTAGAAATTATCTATTAAACTACCTTAATAAGAGCTATAAAAGCACACAGTGGCCCATCCATGACAATCCATGCCAACAATTCCAGTTTTTTCCATAAAATTTAAAATGCAGGGAGATTCACTGTCACCACAATGCCACTTTATAGAACATTTTAAAAGCTTACAGGGAAAAAATAGGGATCATTTCATGGTCATCTGCCCAGTTTTCCCAACCTTTGGGATTACTTCACATAAATATTACAGGAAGGCAGAGAAAGTGAGAATGATGACATAGCTCTAGGAATGAAGAAACAGCATCTAGGAAAGATGCCTTTGATACTTGGGACAGCCAAGGACTAAAGAAATGAGCAAAGTTCTATACTAAGGAGTCTCATTTCACATTTGGTGGTCAGATCTAAGAAAGTTTATTTTGGAAATGTGCTATCTTCTTATAGGATAGAGATTCTTAATGCTTATGGAACATACTTCTGGATTAGCCTTAGACTCTTGAAAAGAGGTTGGGGTGGTGCCTCGTGCAGTTTAAAGGAAAGTGATCATAGTCAATATACTTGTGATGGCTAATTTTATGTGTCAACTGGTCACAGAGTGCCCATATATTTTGTCAAATATTATTCTGGTGTTTCCATGAAGGTGTTGGGGTGAAATTAACATTTAAATCAGTAGACCGAGTAAAACAAACACCTCTATAATGTGGATGGGCCTCATCCAATCAGTAGAAAGCCTCAATAGATCAAAAGGCTGACTGCCTCGTGAGTAAGAGAGAATTCCCTGCCTGAGGCCTGTGACCTGGGACATCGACTCTTCCTGGTTCTAAGCAGCCTGCTGGCCTTTAGACTTAAACAGGGACATTGGTGCTAGAAATTTTGGACTTGCCAACCTCTACAATCACATGAGCCAATTCCT
Source organism: Indri indri (assembly GCA_004363605.1). Taxonomy (NCBI): domain Eukaryota; kingdom Metazoa; phylum Chordata; class Mammalia; order Primates; family Indriidae; genus Indri; species Indri indri. The sequence goes on from RJWJ010031324.1 coordinate 18,890, forward strand.
TATAAATCATAAATAAGGAAATATTCTACTGTTTCTGATTCTCTGGAGAAAGCTAACTAATACAGTACCTATGACCTTTTTTTTGTACTCATTAGAGAAAATAAAACCCAACAAAATTTGGATGTGCAAAGATATACAAAATAAACAGAGCAAGAAAACATTTTAAAAGGTCTGACTTTAAAAATGTCAACACTGCTGGTGTGTCAGCAACATTTAATTGCCATCATATCCCTGTCTCTCCTGTTACATATTCAGTGAATGTCACTTAGTCTTCATTTGAGTTAGGAGCGAAAGCACATTGAAGGTTTAACCCACTTCTCCCCTCTCCCAGCTTCTCTACCTTAAAGTGTACCTGAAGCAAGGGCCTCTGCCTGGTCACATTCTAATAAAAGATCTTGTGAGTGAGTGATAGTATCTATCTGTCAGATTAAATATTATCTTCAAGTCTTAGGGATGGGATCACATGAGGGACTCTTGTACTTTGCTGACTTCTCTGCAATTAATAATTCTACCTACTCCTCATAATACATAATCTTAAAACTCAAAATAAGTGCAGAAGTTAGCTAGTCAATATTATTTATTTTGGACATAGGGAAAGCAAGCCTCAGAGGGAAAAAAATGTCTTGTCTGTACCACACAGAAATTATTAGCAGATCTGTAAAGCCTACTATATGATGAGGCCTAAACTTTTAGCATGTCTTTAGGATTTAAGAATAAAAAAAGAGTGTGGTTGAATGAAAATCCACTAGGTCTGCTCTGCAGGAAGAGCTTCTGACCTTTTACTATAGAAACTTTTG
>RJWJ010031325.1:0-19297 GCA_004363605.1 Indri indri
TGAGTCCTAAAGCCAGTGATCTATCCGGCAGTCATTCTCAATCTCGCCTGTGAACCAGAATTAACTGGATGACTCGGTAAGAAGTACAGATTCCGAGCTGCAGAGCATTTTGCCTGCTCAATAGCCATTTCCTCTTTTCCTGAGATTAGCCCCTATGTTCCCCTAGAGAGCCATTCCTGCCCTGCACATCACCAGGGACAGGCATGTTGAAACGCCAGGGACAAGTATGTTCCCAGGCCTGGCTAATCACAGGCAGACTGAGCGGTCCAGAGGCTAAAGCCAGGCTGGAGCAGCAGCCCCCAGGATTTTTCAGGGCTAGAGAGGAAGAGAGGTTCTCTTTTCTCAGAGACCCCAGGCTGGTAGCTGTCAGCTTGGAACAGCTGGCTAAGAATGAAGCCAACACAGAGGGATATCACAACAAGGACTGAGACACAGAGGAGGAGACAGAGGGACAGAGAGAGAGATGAAGAAAGAGGGAAAGAAAGACAGCGTGACAGAGAGACAGACAGAGATGGAAGAGAGACAAAGGCAGGCAGGCAGACACATCTGGTGACATGTTATGAGCACCTGGATCCAGCCATGGATCACCCGGGCTGTTATCACCTGGGCTATTCAGGTACATGAGTCAATAAATTCCTTTTTTTTTTTGCTTCAGCCAGTTCGACTTTAGATAGGTTTCTGCTACTTGCTCCGGAGAAAGACCTGACTAATACACAAAACCCATCTCAGATCTATTCAATCATGATCTTCATGGATGGAGTCCAAGAATCTGTATTTCCCAAAAAGCTTCTCAGGAAGTTCCGATAAAGTTTAATCACTTTATCAGTCATTGTGTGGACATGATTGAGGTCCTGGCCCAGTGATGTACAGATAAAAGCGATCCTTCTGTACATGGTCATTATACTGTAATTGTAGTCAGATACCCTACACATGGCCTCAATCCTCACAACAATCTGACGAAGTATGAGTTGGTCTTCCCATTTCACAGATGAAGAAACTGAGGTCTAAAGAGGAGATTCAATGTGTTCAAGGGCACACAGCCAGTAAGCGATTACAAGTCTCTGACTCTCATTCGTTTGCCGCCGTTCTATGCCTTAACTAAATCTCAGAGTGGAGATGTGGTTTTCCTAGAGCCTCAACAGCTGGCATTGAAGCTAACCTCTCCCTTCAAGGACTCTGTCAATCAGTGACACCCATCTGAGTCACTTAGTGCGCTACGCTACGAGTTAGGACGCCAATGCAATTGGCCTAAACAATGAGGGAAATTTATTCTACCACATCACTAAGAAGCCCCAAAGTAGGATGGCCTCAGGGTTGGTTAATTCTGTGGCTCAATGTCATAACCAAGGGCTCAGGTTCTTTCTGTTTTTCTGCTCCGCCCTTCTCAGGTGTCGACTGGCTCTCAGGCTGGCTCTCTTCATGGTTAGGAGACGGCTGCTGCAGTTTTCCGGCATAGGAGGATGGTCCGTTTCGTTTTATCGGTGAAGAAAACGTCCCCCCAGTCCCGCAGCGTATCATTGGTCAGAACTGCATCACATGTTCACACCTAGTCCAATTGTTAACAAGGGGGGGTGGGAGCATCCTGATGAGCTGGACCAATCATGATTCACCCCTGAGGCCGGGGGCCGAGCAAACAGCTGGGCAGTACAGGGCTCTGCACGAGGAAAGGGCAGCAGGTCGCTGGGCAGCGTCTGCTATACCACTTCTCTCCAGCTCCCTGGGTCTCCCTCCCAGTTCCTGGACCCGGGTGTCATCTCTCTTTTCATTAGTCATGGTCCTTGGAAGGTTAATTTTCAAATTTCAAAATCCTCCCATGACTCCCTTTCCCTTTCTTCCGGTCCTCTCGCATAGCCGGGAAGGCATCCGGAAGAAACACAGGACTGGCCCCAGACTTTGCCGGGTGCTCTTCCTGGCCGTACCTCCCTTGCTCTCCGCTGGAAATTACCGGTTCACCGGGGTGCTGGGAGGACTGTGACCATGAGTGGGGGTGGGCGTGTGCTGCTGTCTGCTCCTCACCTGCTCCCCTGCTGCTAATTGCAGACTCCACCTTGCCCTTTGGGGACGGGCTCTTTCCCACTCCTAAGCCTTGTGATGTAAGCAACACTGGCCCTTGGGGGACTCTGAATTCTAATGGAGTCTCCTCCCTGCACCCTGCGTGTGACTTAGGCCTGTTCAATCTCTGTGTTCAACGCCCCTTGCCACAGGACTTGATTTTAGACGGACAATAACCCCAATCTGTTCCATGAGAGTCAATTCCTAGGCCTTGGGCTCAAACTCTTAGGGAAGAGAGTTTTTTCCACAAGCTGCAAGATTTGAGTCTGGAGCTTTCAGCAACCATTTTGCAACTTCCTGGGGGAAAGCTGGGCTGAGAATGAAGCTAACACGAGAGATGAAAATAGAGAGGTCCTAAGCTGCTGGACCCAACTGGGCCTGAGGCCAGAAAACCCTGTACATTTCAGTCACATGAGCCAATAAACCTCCCTTTTTTGGTCGAACCCAGTCTGTGTTGGCATTCTGCCCCTTGTAACCCAAAGGTAACTGATGTAGTATGTGTGTTTTTTTAAAGTTGGAATGTGCTCTCCTGTGGCTGAGACATACATGTGTCAGGGGGAGTGATGGGAGATGAGGCTGGGAAATCAGGCTGGAGCCACTTGGGGTCGGGGGGCCTGGACAACTCTGAGATGGGCCACCCAGTCTCCAAGACCACTGGGGGACACTGGCTCTCCTGAGACCAGGTGCCCCCAGGAGTTGCCAAACAGGCTAAACTTTGCCCCTAGGGGATTAGGTTAATGTTTTTGTAGCTGCTGATAAAATAGAATTCTTGACCTGCAGTAAGACCTATCCTCCAGGCACACTTTGGCCAGGGGAGAGTTGGGAGAGTTCTGCATAACCGAGAATGTTAGGAAGACAGGAGTTGCTTGCATTTATCAACTGCTCCTGAGGCTCAGGGATGAAAAGGGTGGGGAGAAACCCAATGCAACTGATGAGAAGGTCTGGAGATACCACCAAGTGTGTCCACATCCCTCTTAAATTGCCCAGAATAGGACGCGGGCTGGCCAGAGTAAAGGCAAAGACATCCCCTTCTTCCTTCTACAAGACCTCCTTCTGTTAATGCAGCCCGAGATTGCATTCACTTTGGTGGCCTTTAAGTGAATGTCACACATGCTGCTGCTAAGTCATGTCTCCCCAGTCACCTCAAGTCTTCCACTCCCTCTCCCACCTTGGAAGAGCTGCCTTTACCTTTAACTCCTTTTCAAGACTCCATGAGGCAAAAATCCTGTACTCTCGGGGAGGTGGGGTGGCCAAGGAGGAGACTAGAAGTCAGCTCTCATTCGTTTTTTATTCTTCAATAGCAGCAAAAAGCAAAACAGAGCAGGGAAGCAAACTGCTTCCTTCACACACTTACTTGGTTTACCCCTCCAAATCGCCCTCTAGTCAGTGCCTTTGTTCCTGCAGAGCCTCTGGGCATCCGGTTCTGTCCTTCCTCAGGTACCGCCCTCCACCTGCACATCCTCAGCACATCCTGCCACCTGACACCTGAGCTCCACATTTCCGCATTCAAGCGTTTGACCAAAAAAAAAAAGTTGTCCAGTACCGGAGACACAGCCACCATTCCTTCTGGTTCTTTTCCAACCAAATCCAAACTCAAGATAAATGCTTACTTCTTTTTTTTTTTTTTTTTTTTTTTTGAGACAGAGTCTCGCTTTTGTTGCCTGGGCTAGAGTGAGTGCCGTGGCGTCAGCCTAGCTCACAGCAACCTCAAACTCCTGGGCTCAAGCGATCCTCCTGCCTCAGCCTCCCGAGTAGCTGGGACTACAGGCGCAAGCCACCACACCTGGCTAATTTTTTATTTCTATTTTTAGTTGACTTGCTAATTTTTTCTATTTTTAATAGAGATGGGGTCTCGCTCCTGCTCAGAGCTGGTCTCAAACTCCTGAGCTCAAGCCATCCTCCCGCCTCAGCCTCCCGGAGTGCTGGGATTACAGGCGTGACCCACCGCGCCCGGCCTTAATTCTTCACATATACAATCTCAGTTATTTATTTGCCAAATACTTAACTGTGTGCAGACATTGGTCTGGTGCTTTGCAAATATTAACTCCTTTAGTCCTCAAAACAGACTATAATAATAATTGTTATCCTCATTTACAGAAGAAGAAATTGAGGCACATCTGAATTACGTGACCGTCTCAACGTCGCAAAATTAGTGACAGAAGTTTGAACCCAAGTAGTTAGCACTCTTTTTTTGTTTTTGTTTTGTTTTGTTTTCTTTTGTTTGAGACAGTGTTTTGCTCTGTCCCCCAAGCTAGAGTGCAGTGGCATCATCATAGCTCATCGCAACCTCAAACTCCTGGACTCAAGCGATCCTCCTGCCTCAGCCTCCAGACTAGCTGGGACTACAGGCGTGTGCCACCATGTCCAGCTAATTTTTTCTATTTTTTGTAGAGACAGGGTCTCGCTCTTGCTCAGGCTGCTCTCCAACTCCTGACCTCAAGCGATCCCCCCGCCTTGGCCTCCCAGAGTGCTGAGATTATAGGTGTGAGCCACCACGCCCAGCCAGTTTGCACTCTTAAACCTGTACCAAGGGTCAGCACACTTTTTCTATAAAAAGCCACATAGTATTTTAGACATTAAATGCCACATGCAATCTCTGTCACAACCACTCACCTTGTGCTGTAGTACAAAGGCAACAACCATAGAAAATATATAAATGAACGGGTGTGACTGTGTGCAATAAAACTTTATTTAAGGTCACTGAAATTTGAATTTCATATCATCTTGGACGTCATAAAATAATACTCACATTTTGATTTTCCCCCAACCATTTAAAAATATAAAATCCATTTTTAGCTCATAGGTCATACAAAAACAGGTGGCAGCCAGATTTGGCCTGCAGGCGGGCGTTTGGGACTCTGCTCCGTGCTGGGTTGCTGCCCTCCCTATCCTGCCAGCTCACTCCCTTATCACCTCCATCTCCAGACAGAGAAATTGACATGTTCGAAGGGGTTAATGACTTGCCCAGGGTTACCCAGTGAGTAGATGGGGGAGTCAGGAATTGCACCCAGATTTGTCTTACCCCGGAGGCTGCAGGAGCAGAACAGCGCAGGTGGGCAGGAAGCAGGGCCGAACTGGGGGCTTCAGCGCTGCCTAACTTGGCCTGAAGCCACCAGTCCACCAAGAGATGGCAGAACCTATCTCCCTTCCCCTCCACTGCCCTTGCCCTCCCCGCAGGAACTGAGTGCAGTAGCCTGGAGCCTCTCTGCTCTGATCTGCCACTGTGGTCCAATTTTCACACCCTCTTGGGACTTGTAAACAACCGAAGTGCTCTGCCTTCCAAGCCTGCAGCCAGAGCCCCAGAAAAACCCAGAGGCTGTCTTGACTTGGTCTGATCTTGCCAACTATAGCCATTAAGGGAGGGCAGACCTGGTCTAAAAGGGCCCTGAGCTGCCACTTAGGAAAACAGCTCTGCCCTGGCCAACACTGGGAAAAGGTGGGGGAGGAGTGGGAAAGGGGGAGAGACAGAGACTCAGAGAGAGTGAGAGAGAGCAAGAACAAGCAGAAGAGATAAAGTGACAGAGAGACAGAAACATGGGTCAGAGAGAGATGCAGACACACATACACGTATGTACGTGCACACACTCCCAACATACATGGAAAGAGGTCTTTTAAAAGCTGTTTTCTGATCCAGAACCCTATTACTTTATCCTCCAACTCTGTAGACACAGAAAAGCCACTATTGCAGCAGAAAATCTCCCTGCATTGCTTATTGTTAATGCTTATTTTTTTGGTCATTTCTAGATTTTTACAGCCTTAACTTCATTCAAAACAATAAGCAGGCCCCTGATGTGGATGGTACAGAGGTTATTTGCCTGAGAAGCAATGTGGGGCTTAGAGAGCTCCAGCAACTTGCTCAAGATTGCACAAGTTCATGGCCAAGCCGAGACCAAGGATCGAGACTTCTGACTCCAGTGCAGTGTGGGTCTCCTACAAACCGTGCCCAGGAACAAAGGGGACAGTGAAGGTCAGAAGTTCTATTTCCTCTCTCCCCTTCAATAAGTAGCCCCTAACCTCCCTCTTTGACAAGGAAATGACAGTGACATAGTATATCTGAACTTGATCAAGGCAGTGGACAAGCAGGTACATGATGTCTTCATGGTCAAACACGATGGAAAACTGCAAAATGGATTCAAGGGCAGCCAGGTGGATTGTAGCCAATAGGAGATTGGTACCCAAGTGAATTAGTTTTCATGTAGAAGGATGCTTTGTCACATGATTTTTTATTACCAAAATTGAGTGACCTGAGCTCCCCTCCCACTTCTTCAGAGAATGACTCTCCTACCTGGGATCCTCCCTCTCAAGATAACTCCCAGGAGAGTTACTTATTCCAAAGGGACAGTTCTAGTTCCCATACCCTGAAGGCAAAAAACTGAGAAAGCCTGATCATTAGGTATCCTGCAGTTTTGGGGACTGCCACATGAGAGCCCGGTTGAAAAGAGGCAGCTCAGTTGCCTGGAGGCCGTCCTCTGCTATATCTGCAGGAGCCTGGAAACACACCGTCTCCAATACCTGCAAGCCCAGCTCCAGGTGCAGTCCCTACCCCCTAAAGAAACCACCTTATTGATTAAAGCATGTTCCATTTGGCTGCTCCTGCATTTGTTACTCAGGCAGCTTTAGGAAAGGAAAAAAACACCTCTCACATAGCTATGGGCACTCCATGACGCTCAGGCTTGGATATACAGTGTTACAGCTTTTTATTTACATATACATACTCAAATACAAATGTTCATTTCCCCAGGTTTACCAACGGTGTGCTGGAGTAGCTAGATTGGGACCAGTTTCCAGGCTCAGTTACAAACTGTTCCTGCAAGCAGCAGCCTCCCAAGCTCTTGCCCTTTCTAGGCTGCACTGGTGGGTAGCTCTTGGTTTGGGGCTGAAGAGCATACATCCTCCTCCTGAAAACACCCCAGTTCCACTGAGAAAGATTGCCTCTCCCCACATCTTCGAGCAGGGTACTTCTTGGCTTCTGCCTCCCACCTCCAACTGAAGTCGAAGGGGTCAGAGCCTTCCTCTCCTCGCCTCTTGGGTGAGTCGGTGGCAAACGCATTATCTAAAAGGATCTTTCCCAGGACTTTGACTCTTCAAGGACAAGGGAATGGCTTCTGGCCATTGTCCTGATGGCAGTAGCAGTTGTGGAGGGGCCATTTACAGCATCCCGACCTATGTCCCTGTTAAAGGCAATGACTGCTCTTCCTGCTTCCTGCTTCTTGGCCCTTCAGAGTTTTCTTGATTCCTTCTGACCCAAGCCTGCTCTTCTAGTCTTTCATCAATTCTGTAGGCTTCCACTGACCTTCCAAAAAGAAAAAACAACCTTCTCTTCCGTTTCTGGTGCTTGCAGAACCCTGTCTGACAAACCCCGGAGAAGGAAAGAGCTCTTCCCCTTTCTCACATCCAGGATGTGCCCCCCAACTACCCCAGGAGGATAGTGAGGGTCCCTCCCCAGGGCAAATCTCCACCTTGCCTGATATAAATCTTTGTAGAAAAAACAAACATCAAAGAATATGCTCCCAAAATGTTGGCAATGTTAGCTCAGGGTGGTGAGATTATTGGAGGATTTCATTTTTCCCTTTTTCCTCATCTGTGGCTCCAGAAAAATTTTTTTTGCCATGTCTATACATTCCATTTATGATGAAGAACAACATTTGTGTGGATGCTTCTTTAATTGCAGTTAGAGAAACTGAGACATTGAGCAAAGGGCAATAAGGTCCTTTGTCGTGCTAAAGGCGTGAGCCCCTGTCGGTGCAGGGGCTGTCCTTGAGAAGGAGACTTGGTCTGCATTTCGGCACTGCCTCCTGGCTGTTATCACCCAACTGGCATGGGTGTATTTATTGACAGAGGCAAGGGCTGACATCGCGGTTGGCTTTGTTGCATGCATGACTCGGGGCAAGTCCTTGCCCCTCTTGGGCCCCCAGTCTCCCCATGTAATCAAGGAGGAGATGGAGCCAAGTGACCTCTCAGTTCCGCTGCTCAATTCGGGGGCCTTGCTGAAGATCGTTGCCTGAAGGTGGCAGCACCCAGGGGAGAAGCTGGAATCACCCTCTCTGGGTGGGAAGGCATTCGAGGTGCCCCAAGTAGTCAGCACTCTCCGAGCTGCACGTCTCAAACTGGCTTAAGCAAAAAAATGAATTTATTGGCTCATGTAACTGAAAAATTTAGGTCTACATTCAGGCCTTGCTGGATCCAAGGTGTCGTCAGGATTTGGTCTCTCTTAGTCTCTTCTGTTTTCCTCCGTCTGCTTCCTCCCCTGGCAGTGCTTCCTGTGCAAATACAGGATGGTCACCAGCAGCCCCAGGCTTACAGCCTGCCGGCTTAACGCCTCTTCTCAAGGGTTCCAGCAAAAGTCCCAGCACCGACTCCCATTGGATTGTGTTAAGTGACACGCCCACTGCTGATCCAGTACCTCAGTGGAGCCAGGTACGGATTCTGTTGATTGGCCACACTTGGGTCAAGGTCCTGCCCTGAAGTTGGGAGGTGGATCGAGTATCACTTACACCTTATGGCCTAAGGGTAGGGGCAGTTCCCCAGAGGTACATCAGGAGCTGTTAGCAGATGGGACAGGATGCTGGGAAGGAAAAAAAATCCACAGAGGTCCACTCAGGTTCATGTACATCAGTGGTCACCGAAGTGTGTTCCCCAGATCAGTAGCAGCAGGAACACCATCCTCACCTGGGAGCTTGTTAGACACGCAGAGTCACAGGCCCAGCCCTGCAGGTGATTCTGATGCATGCTAAGGGTTGAAAACCACTGATGTGAACCAGCGGATCTTGCCCCTGACTGCAATCAGAATCACCTGGGGGGCTTTTATGACACCTGGATCCCGCTCTCAACCACTTTTATCAGGATAAGGGAGGGAATGGTGTCCAGTCATTCTTGCTTTTTAAAATGTTCCCATACGTGATTCTAATGGCAGCCCAGGTTGAGAGAACCACTGAGCTCAACCAAACTCTCGTTCTCGCTCTCTCTAACTTATGAAGTGGAGATAAATGAGGATGTGGACCGTCCCTCTGCTGAGAGTGGTGGTTTTTAAAGGGAGTGACTTGGAAGGTAGCCACTCAAGCCAAGCCAAATGAAGTCGCAAAGCCAGAGACATGTAATCCACCTAACTTTGTGGAATTTGAACTTGGAATTTCCTACTCTATGAAAAATTCATCTGTATACCCCCACAGCTGATTTTCCCCACTACAGGGAAAAAATGCTAGCCACGATTTCTTCAGTGCTCACTACAGGCATGCATCAGAAAATGTATTTATCTTATTTAAACTTGCCATCCCTTTGAGGTACATAATATTAAATAGGAATATAATCCCGTGAAGTAGGTAATATTAAATACCAAAGAGGAAGACACTGAGGATCAAAGGGTAAAGTAACTAGACCTCGGTGGCTGAGCTAGGATTTGAATCCAGGGCTATTTTGTTCAAAAAGCCCAGACCTACCTTCTGGGAAAGGTCGTGGTCTCTAGTTAGGAGTAGAGGGGGGCTTGGAGAGGAGTTTGGAGACGGATCCTGTGATTCCACGTGTTTTGCAAAAAGCACTGGCCTGGAATCAGAACCCGGGCTGCACTCTCAGCTGCACCTGACTTAGCCATGTGACCTACAGCAAGTCACTTCTCTAGCTGGGGCCTCAGTCTCCCACGCTGTACAGTGGGGTCCTGCACAGTTGACCCCTGTGTTGCTTTTCAGTTCCATCCAGATGATGTTACCAGAAGTTCCCAGCAGAACTTGCTTTCCAGGGTCCTAGGACCTGTTTTCAAACACTCCCGTGTTTCAGCCTCACCAGGTGTTACAGTCATTCTGCTGGTTACTGAAGAATTACTCCCTAGACCAGACGAGGATTCCTGATTTTTTGTCAAGGCTTAAAAGACAGTACAGCTCAGATAGAAGGTCTAATAGTCACAATTAAATCTTGGAGGACTAAGAAGACACAACAGAATTTTGCAGGGTCTCTGGACATATTTTCATCATCTAGGACGGCAAAAATCGCAGTGCCCTGGCTGTACCAACATTTGTCAGTACCTGCTGCACTCGGCTCTGTGCTGAGGACTTGGAAGACACAGAGGTGAAGGCGCAGCACTCCAACGCCACGAGGAGAGCCACAGGCGGGGGTGTGGCCCTGTACTCAGCCTCACATTGGTCAGGGAAATGCACATTAAAACAGGATGCTTTTTTGGCACCAACAAAAGGGTTAATATCCAGGGCTGGCGTGGATGTAGTGAAATGTGCGCTCTCACACACTAGTGATAGAGTGTGAACTGGTACAGCTTTCTTAGAGGATAATTTGTAATATCTTTAAAGATTTTTAATGTCCATACTCCTTAATCCAGCAATTCTACTTCAAAGACTATCCTCAAGAAATGTTTGCTCTGTGCACGAGGAGGCAAAACAAGACCGTTCATTGGTGTAGTGTGTGTTGCATAAACTGGTTGGAAACAGCCCGGATGGCTGTCCTTAGGGAATGGCTACATTGAGCTTATTCACACTTTGGCACTATGCAGCATGTTACAGGCATACAGAAGATCTATATGGAAGTATATGGAAAAAATTTTCAAGATATATACATGAAAAAAAGCAAATCTCAGAATATATTTGGTTAAAAACACACCCACATACGGTAAGGAGATACCACTTTATACCCACCAGGGGAGCTATAATGAAAAAGAAAGATAAAAACAAGTGTTGGAGAGGATATGGAGAAACTGGAACGTCGTACTCCACAGGTAGGAATGTAAAATGGTGCAGCCACTTTGGAAAACAGTCTGGCAGTTCCTCAAATGATTAAACATAGAATATGACCTAGCAGTTCCTTTCCTAGATATATAACCAACAGAAATAAAAACGTGTTTTCACACAGAAACTCATACATGGATGTTTATAACAGCATTATTATAATAACCAAAAACTGGCAACAACCCAAACGTCCATGAACTGGTGAGTGAACAAATAAAATGTTGTATGGCCACGAAATGGAGTGTTACTCTGCAATAAAAAGGAATGAAGTTCTGATTCATGTACAGCATGGATGAACCTTGAAAACCTTATGCTAAGTGAAAGAAGCCATCCACAAAATACCACATACTGTATTATTCCATTTATATAACGTCCAACATAAGCAAATCTATAGAGACAGAAAGTAGCTTAATGGTTGTCTAGAGCTGGGAGGGACGAGGGGCCTGGGATGTGGGTTTCTTTCTGGGGTAATAAAAACATTCTAAAATTGTTTTGTGGTGTTGGATGCACAATTCTGTAAATAAATTAAAAGCCATTGAATTGTACACTCAAAATGGGTTAATTATATGGTACGTTAACTATATATATTTCAATAAAGCTGTTATAAAACACATACAAATATATACAATGTTTTTCAATGAAACATTGTTTACAATAGCAAAAGGAAATAACCTAAATACCCACGAATAAGTGATTAGCTAAGGAAATTATGGTAAAATGTAGTACTGGAATATAATGCAATATTACGCCAAAGGCAAACATGAGGATATTCTGTATGAATTCACGTGGCATGTTCTCTGAGACATATTTCAAAGTGAGATAAGCAAGGAACAGAACAGTGTGTCTGGCACTCTCCCTTCCGGTAAAAAAGCATACTTGCTTTTCATATGCACAGACCAGGGGCCGGCAAGCTAGAGTTCACAGGTCCAATCCAGCCTGCCACCTGTCTTGGTACAGCCAGCAAACTAAGAATGGCACTTAGATTTTAAATAGTTGAAAAACAATCAAAAGAAGAATAATAGTTCATGACATGAAAATGGCATGAAATTCAAATTTCTGTGTCTATAAATAAAGTTGCTTTGGCACACAGCCACGCTCATTCATTTATGCATTGTCTATGGCTGCTTTCTCAACACAATGGCAGAGCTGAGTAGTTGCGACAGAGACCATAAGCCCACAAAGCCTAAAGTATTTACGATCTGGCCCTTCACAGGCAAGGTTTGCTGACTCCTGGCCTAGCCTATCAGGAAGGAAACACTAGAACCTGGTGACCCAACTGGCTGCTCTGGGAGGAGAAGGAACAGCTGGGGAATGGGGGTAGGCAAGAGACTTCTCACTGGGTATCCTCTCGGACCTATTAAAAAAATGTCAACAACAAAAAAACCTATGTGTTTATTTCTTGTTTTGTCTTTAAAGATAGGGTCTCATTCTGTCACCCAAGTTGGAGAGCAGTGGTGCGATCATAGCAGCCTCGAACCCCTGGGCTCAAGTGACCCTCACACCTTAGCCTCCTGAGTAGCTGGAATTACAGGCACATGCCACCATGCCCAGCTAATTTTTAAAATTTTTTTGTAGAGATGAGGTCTTGTTATGTTGCCTAGGCTGGTCTTGAACTCCTGGGCTCAAGCAATCCTCCTACCTCGGTCTCCCGAAGTGCGGGGATTACAGGTGTGAGCCACCATGTCCAGCCCAAAAGCTATATATTTCTGTGTGTGAACATATTAGGTTGTATGCAGAAAAATCTTTCTACAGCAATATGCCAAATGGATAACTGAGGTTACTTTGAGGGAGGGAGTTAGCTGGGGAGAGGGGAGTCAAGTGGCTTCAGTAGTAAATATATTGTTGGGATAGTTTACAAGGAGAATCACTTCATGTATAACTTATACAACAAAAAATAAAGAGTGCATTCATGAAAACAGCCCCTGTTGCACTTCCTCGAGTTGTGCATTCCATGAGGTGTTGGGCTCTGCCTGGGGACTTGCTGTAGCTCCCAGTGTAGGGCATGGCCCACCATGGGTGCTAATCCAGTTATTGAATGAGTACAAGGGCCCAACAGATGTGTGTGTCAAGAGTGAGGGAGTGCACTCAGAGGAACACATAGTTCAAAGTGCGCTGGATGCATTGAGATGGCCTGGGAGGAAGGGAGGGCCAAAGTGGCAGAGCAGGGACATCATCCCTGCTGCCTCCTAGCCCAAGGCTGCCAGCTCCCCATGGTCTGCAAGCGCCTTGGTTGAGGAGCCCTAGCCTTCAGCCTGTCCTACCTCCCCTACCCCCATAAGGTCCCTGATTATTTTTTATCCTTTTACAGTCCCTCTTGAAGGGCACTAGGGAATCCAGCTGGGGACGTGTACAGCAAGCGCCATCTGTGGTGTCACTGCTCCCTGTGGGGAGAGATGCCTCCTGCCTACCGCCCAGTGCCGAAAGAATCCCCTACCCAAGGACCAAGCCTGTGGGGGCTGCAGCAGAACTACATGGGTGTTCAGGTGTCCCGGGACAGCCGGCAAGAGGGGTGTCTCATACACGGACAAATTGAGGACAGCTCTTGTTCAGCTTGTCCTCATCTCTTCTTCCAAAAACAAAGCCCCTGTTTCTATCTAGGGACCTCTTTATGCTCAGTCCCTGTAGTCTGGGTGGGGCTGACCCAACCCTGGATGCAAAATTGGATGCAAGATACAGGCCTGGCCAATCAGAACATTCCATTTCCCTGGTCACAGTGATTGGTTCAGAACTGGGCATGTGTCCCAAGCTAAGCCAATCAGTGTCAGCCCCAGGATTTTTGCTGATACCATCAGGAGAGAAGTGCTGTCTCTGGGCTGGAGTTGTTAACTGCAGAGCTACACTGAGAGCTGCTGGTTGACTTTTTGCCACTACATAGAGCAACGTGGCCTGAGAACACAGCTAAGACAGAAGGAAGCAAAGCCAAGAATTAGAGACTGGGTCCTGAAGACATTGTTTAAACAGGATTCAGTTGTGCCTGAAGTCCGTATCTATCTCTGGCCTTTTCGGTTAAATGAACCCCAAGATCCCCCTTTTGTTTAGTAGTTTGTATTGGCAAGATTATCCACCACACAGAGTTGGCAGGGGCACGCTTCCTGTTGGAATCTCTGAACATTTCATGGAGAGTTCATTTCTGCACCCTTTGCTGTGCACTGTTTCCAGCTGTCTGGAGGCAGCCTGCCTCTCTGGTCTGCTGGCTCTCATCCTGTCTCTGGGTGAAGTGTCTGACTCCCTAGGTCTCCTCTCCTCCCCTCTGCAGCCCACTCCTCTAAATCCCAGCCCCTGCATATCCAGGCTGTTAGCACGCCATGCCACTTATGATTGGAATGCGGCCACAGACACGGCTGTTTTTGTTCTTCAACCTTTTTTGAGCACTTTCTATGTGCCAGACTCCTTGCCAACCACATTACATGCATAATCTCATCTAATCTTTCCAATAACCCTGTGGCATAGGTTTTATGATTATGACTCTCATTTTTAGGAGATGGGAAGCAGTGGCTTAGGGAGATGAAATAACTGACTGGCCTGAGATGAAACAGCTGAGTCACACACAGGAGGAGGCAGGGCTGGGACTGGACTGTGGCGGGGAGCTGGCCCCAGGGCCTGTGCTCTGACCACTGCACCAGTGCTTCTGACCAGAGTGGGCCCCAGGATCACCCAGGGTGCCAGTGCCCATTCCAGGGTCTCTTCCTCTGAGTGAGGACTGGGCAGGTCTGGGAAGCTGCTTCATTAAACAAGTGCCCTAGAGGATGCTGATGCATGAGGTCCCCAGGACCTCCCACGAACAGTAGCCACTGTCTCCCCATTAAGGACTCCTAGAAAGGAGTTTGGTGTTGCCAGACCTATTATTGCAGGAGCTGAAGCTCCTGGCTTGGAATGATGACAACACAAGGCAAACTTCTTTGCTGACAGAGGGAAAAGAGAAAACGAGGGCATGTGGATGAGCAACTCATGCCTGGGAAGAAAACAAAAAATGAAAGAATAACATCACTCCACTTTTCAGGGGGTGGGTCGTGAGGGTGTGGAGGGTAAGAGGGAAGAGGTGTAAGCCAGGGCCCTGGATAAATTCAAATTCTATAGGATTTCTTTATTTTTCCCTGAAAAGAAATGGCTCTCACTCTGGGAGGATGAAGCTCAAAGTTCTTAACAAAGCTTAATGCCCAGCATGAGCTGGTTGTGCTCTCTCGACACCGGGCTTTTAGGCATTCCGTTCTCTCTGCCTGGAACGCCGTCTCTTCCCTTCGTCTGCTTTGCTTAACAAACTTCTACTCATCCTTCAGGTCCCAGTACTGATGACACTTCCTCTGGGAATCCTCTGACCATCGCTCTGGATTCGGTGTCCCTCCTCCGTGCTCTCACCTCCAATGTGTCTTGATCTTACCTTTCAGATTGTGTTTTATGTGTTTAATTCATCCCACTAGACTATGGGATTCCTGAAGGAAGGACTATGTTTATCTTGTTCTCTATTATAATCTCAACACCAGACACACTATAACAATTCATTGAATGAATAAATGAATGAATGGTTTAATGAAACCAAAATGCAAAGCCTGAGGCAGTTACTTGCAGTAATCATCTTGACCACTAGATGGCACACCGCCGTGGCATCCCATTTGGGATGGGCTGGGAGTGGAATCAAATTGATGAACAGGTTGATGGGGTGAGGGGAGACTGCCCAGGGCCTCCGATCTCCAGACCAGCAGCTGGAGACCTCTGCGAGCCTTAAATCTGTACGTACGGAAACCTCTGCTCAGGTAATTGCCTTATCTAGAACCCCGGTTCCATCGGAGTTACATCTTCGTGCTACACGTCAAATGCTTTTCAACATCTCTTAAGTTTCTTCTCTCGCTACCGAAGAAGTGTTTTTTGTTATTGTTACTGTTGTTACTGTTGATTGCTTGAAATGGTTTTGTAAACAGCTTTTTTTGCCGGGCACGGTGGCGTGCGCCTGTAGTCCCAGGTACTTGGGAGGCTGAGGTGGGAGGATCCCTGGAGCCCAGGAGTTCAAGGCTATAGTGCGCAATGATTGTGCTTGTGAATAGCCACTGCACTCCAGCCTGCGTGACTTAGTGAGACTCTGTCTCTAAGCAGGAAAAATAATGCTTTTTCTTATTACTGTTTAGGATATAGGTGAATTCTGTCACTTTTAGGATCTGAGCCACCACTGAATCCAATCTTCCACTCAACGGTTTATCCAAAACTTCTGTTTTTTTTGCTTAAGAACTAACACAAACTTACACCTCTCTAATTCTTCCCTTCTATCACCAACACAAGTTGGCTTATTTTTCAGGGAACCATATTTTATAGAAAACCAATTTTTTTTTTTTACATTACCTCCTGAGAATTTCAGGGTACATGACAAGTGACAACAAAGCAATGTTGAAATATAGTTGTGGGTAGCAGGCTAGGCTTACTGCCTGGCGTTATTATTTCCAGTATACCGGTATACCAGTGCTATGATTTAAATCTGGACCCACCAAAATGACAGACGAATATATGCTGTGAGCATTCTGGTTTATTCACAAATAATTAAAAGCAAAATTTTAAACTCAACGATGCCAAGAATCAAAGGTAGCAAGCCGATGGCTGGCTAGTTTGCCCATAAGTCCCAATAATTCCATACTATTATTATATTAATAATAATCGTTTCATTTGGAGAATTCTGTTCGTGGAAGGTAATAAAAACCTCAATTTGGCAGAAATTCAGTAACATGGAGCCTTAAGGATGTCAGGAATTAGGCAATGGCCTAAGGAGGTCAATCCTGGACTGCCCTGTTGGCACTCACATGACAGCGTTAACCTCTCTGTGCCTTTGCTTCTTATCGCGCCAGTGGAGGCAGCAAGCCTGCCAGGGCCAGCCCAGGAAGGGGAGTCTAAGCCTCCTCTTCGTACACGTGTTTGACTTGGAGCCGGTTCCAGACCAGTGTAGCCACCATACGCCATTACAAAGGCCTCTGGCGGTCTTGCTTTGCCTGTCCCCAGCCGATGCCAGTCTCTGCCCACTACCACCTTCCTATCTGGGCAGTGTGGGGATTATTTAGAAACAGCCTTATTTGTACTCCTACAATCCAGCCAATATGACAGCCATAAAGATTGCTTTGTGGTTCCTCGAGCTGCTGATTGAAGGGTGTGTGTGGGGTGAACGGAAGCTGAGTCAGTCAAGGGCTTTGCCCCAAGGTTGCCCAAAGTGGCACATTGGTAGTGGAGGACAGGCCAGCACCCAGGACTCTTGTCTTCCTCCTGTGGGCTGTTTTCAAGTGCTCTGTGTGTGTGTGTGTGTGTGTGTGTGTTGGGTAGAGGGAATAGATATGAATCATTCAGTCACAATCCTTCTCTCCAATGAGGATGTTGTGAACTGCCACACAAATGGGTTCAGTGCTGAGCTGCGTGATGTTAGATTTGGCAGTGCTTTCTTGGATATGACACCAAAGGCACCGGCAACAACAAAAACAGACAAATTGAACTGCATGAAAAGTTTTAAATTTTGTGCAGACAAAAGACAAAAGACACTATCGGCTGGGCATGGTGGTTGACACCTGTAATCCCAGAACTTTGGGAGGCTGAGGCAAGGGGATTGCTTGAGACCAGGAGTTCAAGACCAGCTTAGGCAGCATAGTGAGACCCTCATTTCTACCAAAAAAAAAAAAAAAATTAGCCAGGCATGGTGAGGCACACCTGTCATCCCAGCTATTTGGGAGGCTGAGGCAGGAGGATCACTTGAACCCAGGAGTCTGAGGCTTCAGTGAGCTATGGTAGAACCATTGCACTATCATAGCTCACTGGGTAACAGAGTGAGACCCTGTCTCTAAAAAAAAAAAAATACACTATCAACAGGGTGAAAACATAACCCACAGACTAGGAGAAAATATTTTCAAATCATATATTTGATAAGGGATTAATATCCAGAATATATGGAGAACTCCTAGACTTCAAAAACCCAATTCAAAAAATGAGCAAAGGACTTAAATAGACATTTCTCCAAAAAAGATATGCAAATGGTCAATAAACACACGAAAAGATGCTCAACATCACGGAAATGCAAATCAAAACTAAAATGAGATATTACCTCACACCCATCGGGATGGCTACTATTTTAAAAAAACAGAAAATGGCAAGTGTTGGTGAGGATGTGAAGGAATTGGAACCCTTGTGCACTGTTGGTGGGAATGCAAAATGGTGCAGCTGCTGCGGAAAACAGTATGGAAGTTCCTCAAAATGTTAAAATTGGAATTACCGCGGGATCCAGCAGTTCCACTTCTGGGTGTGGGCTCAAAAGTGTAGAAAGCGGTCTTGAAGAGAAACCTGTACACCCATGTGTCTAGCAGCATTATTTGGTGCAGCTAAAACGTGGAGGCAACCCAAGTGCCCATCGACGGACCAATGGACAAGCAAAATGTGGTCTGTACATACAATGGAATATTATTATTCTGCCTTATAAAAGAAAGAAATTCTGACATGTGCTATAATATAGGTGAACCTCAAAGACATTAAGCTAAGCCAGTCATAAAAAGACAAACACTGCATGATGCCGCTCATGCGAAGGACTCAGAGTCAAAATCAGAGACAGGAAGGTCGAATGGAGGTTGCCAGGGACTTCTGGGAGTGGGAAGGAGAGCTCTCATTTAGTGGGTGCAGAGTTTCAGTTTTACAAGAGGGAGAGAGTTACGGCAGCAATGGATGGTGGTCCTGCTTGCACGACACCGTGAATGTATGTAACACCACTGAACCACACACTGAAAAATGGTTAAGATGGTAAATTTTACGTTATATTTCAGCACGATAAAAAAGAGTTTTTAAAAAAATGGGTTCAGTGTTGAGCTCACTGTTAATGAGTAGGTTGGGTTGAGGGAGTGGGATAAGAAGAAGTAAGACCCAGTCCCTGGCATTAGAGAGCCTCTAGTCTTGTCAGGAATGCACGGTGTTAATCGAGCAAGAAACCACTGGTCTAAAGCAAGGTTCCTTGCAGCTCCAGTCTTATCTGAGGTCATGTGTCCTTTGAGATTAGACAAAATTGGCTGGAGCCCTATCCCTCCTCCTGTGGGAAGCCCAATGCCCTCCAAAGATTTCTGCATGTTCCCAGGGGCCTCTGTCCTCCCCGTGTCCCCAGACCTTGGACTCCTGCCCTCCCCGAGGCTGTTTCAATTCCAGAGCAACTGGAACTCTCTTTCCCTGTTTGCCCCAAAATGCTCCCACCAGAGATTTGTGCGCAACCAACTTTACCAATGACTTGGTGTGGTCAACAAAGCAAGCAACAGTAACCTAAATCCTGGCCAGCCCTGGGCCTGATGGTCCTTAGGCCGCCCAGCTCTGAGACCTCTCCCCAGCCACCTCCCTTCACAGAGCCCGGCTTTCCATTTGGATGTGTGGTCCCCTCGCCCTTAGCATGCCCTTCCCAGGCCCACCCCAGGACAGCAGTTTCCCTCAAGGCATCATTCGAGGCAACAGACTCTCCATCCCCACGTCCCCTAATGCCTTGCACACCCCAAGGTTTGTTATTGTGGTGTGGTAAGGAAAGACTATCC
>RJWJ010031326.1:0-19292 GCA_004363605.1 Indri indri
AATTTTTCTTTAGGCAATTACTGCAGTGATGTTTTATTTACCTATATCCAGAAGAGACTGGATCAGTATATAAAAAACTAAGAAAAATTCTGTTTGCTTGGGAAATTTTCTTTAAACAGCTCCTTTTGATTTATTCAACCAAAATATGCCATGGCCAAGAAACTAAAGTCACAGCAATGGAAATTGCTTAAGTTAAACATAACAAATGAATAGTATTCTATTGCCAAGTGTTGGAGTGCTGAGATTGGCTACTAGTATTTGACTGCCATTTACTATTAATAATAGTAATCTAGGCCTTCTACTGTTTTTTTTGTTTGTTTTTGTTTTTTTATTTTGCTTTGTTTTGTTTTCATTGCCAATTCTGAAAAATAATTTTGGATAATTATGGTGTTCCTTAAATATTAAGGGGCATTTGCTTGTATACCAAGCACAAGGCTGGTAAAGATAATAAATGATGGTGAATATTCACTCTAAGATTTCCCTAAACTACTTCTGGCAGCATATGTGTCTAATGTAAATATAATAACAACGAAATATTTCCCATTATCTTTTCAATAAATATAAACATATTAAAAACTGCCTGAAGTTTATTATTTCACCTTTCTACTAAAACCGTTCCTCGACTTGAAGAAACTAGCAAAATCTATCTCCCTCCATGTCCCTGGAGATTACAGAAAGTCTTTATGACTCCATTTTCCACTCCTAGAAACGACAGGCTAACTTCACCACTCTGATAAACTGAATAAAAATGTTTTACACTTCTAATTAAAAACTTTGTTCAGTTTTCCGATTAAATGTTGATTTTCAAAAGGCTGTTCTGGAAGACACATGTGTCTGTTAGAAACCGAATTCTAGTGTGCACTGATACTTTTTTTGTACGTAACCATAAGTCTGATTTAACTCACTAACGCAATCAGAGATGCTTGTATGTGCGTTAGATACTAAGATGATGAAGAATGTCAATTATTAGTTTATATTGGCCCCAGATAAAGAAAATACTGCTCTGAACTTAAGAGGGGCAATACTTGAATTTTCCTTTAAAAACAAAAAAGTTGCAGATGAAAAGGACATAAGGAGGTGACAGGAGAAGGAATCTTCTCATTCGAAAAGGAGTCATTAAAAGAATTAAGCTGTTGCTCTGGTCAACGAGTATATTATTTGTTTCTTTTGGTTCCAGGCACCTGTGAGAAAAGAGGAAAGTAACAGAACCTATTCGTGGTGATAACTTTGAGGGCAGAACAAACTATCAGCAAAGGCAAGTTAAACTTGGTGTAAGAGTAGACAATTATGTCTAGTTCCCCAGGAGTGGGAAAGTCACAGGCTGCAGCTGAACTTTGACACCTGGAAAACTCAGCCAAGCAACAAAGTCATGAATATGCCCAGGGAAAGTTCTGACTCAGTTAAAAGCAGAGCAAGCTGTAAAAAGTGTTCTGTTCAAACTGAAGTATAATGTCAAGGTCATAATAATTAATGATTAAATAAACTAAGGAATCTAGGTGTTTGGTTCTTTAAAATTACTTAATATTTTGTTGTAATGTTTTAATCGAATTTCACTTTTGTGAAAACAAGAAAACTGAGGATAACTTGGTTGTAAAATGTGCTAATCTCCTTATTCAATACATCAAATCTCTAAGACTAACTGAAGAGATGACTGAGCCCTAACCAAGGGGCTCTAATGGCTGATAGATAATGTTCCTAAGAAGTCCTAAGTGCTAACTTAAATCTATCAAGTGGAAATACATCTTAGACACTAAAGAAATATTTGCATTTCTGCCAATATTCTAAATCACTTTGATTTTCCTTAAAATTAATAAACTATAGTACTTCCCAACAAAGGAATAACAATGTAAAAGATTGTAACGTGAATCCACAGATCTCAGTACAGCAAAGAGTGAAATATATTAATGAAATTTTTGCACACGAGTATATTACAGCCATGAAATCTTACTGGAATAATTTCAAAAAAATCTTTTACTTTATGAAATAAATGCCAAAAGATCAGGCTGTAAAAGGCCAATTTAAAATCTGGGCAGGTCTGATGGTAGTGGGTTATCAGAACTTGTTATACATTATTGTCACTAAAGTTGGTATACAACCCCCTACTGCTAAATTTGACTGGCTTTTAAAAAATAAAACAAAAAATGAAAAATACGAAGGGCAGAATTTTGCCTATTAATAAACTTAACTGTAATAAAAATCACCATTACTGATATTTCTCACTAAAATCTGTACCATATCTATTTGACATAGAATTAAACTGTAATGCTCTCAATTCATTTTATTCTTAGAGAGGTTGTTAATGTAGCCACCTAAAGAAATCCATGACTTGTGGTGCAACACAGAGAAATGCACATACTTTCCTCTGGATCTTCACTGGCTGGGATGCTGTTGGAAATTTCCTGAACAGCAGCTCGTGACTCAGATGTAGAGCGATGAGGCCCTAGTTGACTGTCCCTTTGGGCTTCCCATTCTTCACTGAAGCCGCCATCGTCATTCTCTGCAACATCATCTTGTGACTCCCTTTCTGTATCTTCAAGAGAAAGTGGAAATTACATTCTAACACTTAGAAAAATTTCTTAATACCTTTAAGAAAATTACACAGACACAGTAACTACCTGTCATTGTATTAATAACTAGGTTAGCTGGCTCTTAAACCACAAAGCTGTGGGCTGTAGTAGTGTCTGCTGGTGGCTTTTCCAATCTCCATTTTCCTCCTTATTTCCTGACGGCAGAATCTTGATTCATTTGGGTTTCCACCCCTCAACCACATGACTCTGGTGGTAAATCTTGACCAACCCAAGACAAGTGTGGTAATCCCACCATTCTTCTTCCCAATGAAAGCTCTAAGGCTGTGGGGTTGTGACTCACTAGAGCCAATGAGTGGTAAGGAAAGGTCTGCTGGGAATTTGGAGGAAATTTTCTCACTCTTTAAGAGAGATTCAAGGAAGAAACGAACACTTTCTTGCCCTGGGTATTGTCTTATCTGGCTGTATATGATGCCTGGCATGACAGTGGTGACCATGAGAAGCAGTGAGGCTGAGGACCAAGCCTATATGCTAAAGATGGCAGAGTAGGAAGATGGAAAGAACCTGGGCTCTTGATAACATCAACGAACTACAAAATAAACCCTATAAATGCCTCGGGACTCATCACATGGGAGAATACATTTCATTCTTTGTTTAAGGCAACTGAGCTGGGTTTTTCTGTTCTTTGCAGCTAAAAGTTTCCTAACTATTAGCACATACCACTGGCTTTAGTGACTGAGTTATAAAAGTGGATTCATTATGGCAGGTAAGGGAGAAAAGAAGAGAAGTGAAATTGCTTTATAGGCTAGTCGCTTTGTTGTAATGCCTGTCAATCTGATTGAAAATGGTGAGCATGACAGTCTGGAGAAACTTTCATACATTAAAAATAGTTAAAATATTAATACATAAATGAAGCTCAAAACTCTTTTTTGCTTCCTTTATTTTTTATAAAAGTAATACATGTTTATAGCAGAAGTACATTTATTGTGAATAAGGAAGTGAAGCTTGCACACGTCAGGGCTCTTACTTGAGTAGACTTCCTCTGGGACAGCCCTAGCAATTTTGTATTGTAGTTTTGTATTCTTTTTCTTAACCAAGTCTCCACAAAGCCCGAATCTTCCCTGGTTCAGAGTTTATAAAATCATCTAAGAATAAGACTTACGAAAAAAAACAGCAGCCCCTGTTCGGCCCCATCCCTCCTCACTCCCGATTCTCATTCCTCCTTTCAACTCTTTTAGCTGTTTCTTTTGGTATTTACCTCCATAATTAATTATAAATAGCATGCTCACCGTGCTCTGTCTTGAATTTTAATTTAGATACTTACTCATTTCCTAGAGGGAAGATGAAGCATTGGCTCTCATCCTCTTACGCATGCATACGCATTAACTCCTCCCATATTCCCAATGTCATCATTTTGTTAAATTCAGCTTTATTAATAAGATTATCACTATGAATATAGTATTCACGACTAAACTACTTTGCTACAGCCAGAATATACTATAATTACATTTGCTTTTTTGAACAACTTTTTGTTTTCTCTGGATAACTGCCTCATTTTTTCCCTTGATGGATTCTCTACGTAATAACTATGACTAATTATCCTCAAACTCTCTGACAGTTCAAACACATTAGGTAATCTCTCCATTCTATTATTTTTTTTCCCCTTGCACAGACATCCCTTTTGGAACCCTATGTTGTTTTGTTCCAATCTAACTTCTAGTTTCACTAACACAGTGGTTTTCAACTAGGGATGGCACTAGGGGGTGTTTGGAAATAACTAGTATGGAGGAGTTTTTGGTTATTACAAGGCCTCGGAGCCACTATTGGCCTTCAGTGGGTGAGGGGCCAGGGATTCTAAATATCTTGTAATGTGAGGCGAAGTCCCACACAATGAAGACTGTCCCACCTAAAACACCAGCAGCACTCTCACTGAGGAACTCTGCAGTTCATCCTGCCTTCTCACTTCAAAGCCTTCACCCATGCGTGTCCTCTTCTGGAAAGCTCTTTGTCCACTGCTATTATCACTTCCTCAGGGAAGCCTTCCTTGACTTTCCAGAATACTTAAAATTTCCCTACTATAAACTTAATTATTTATGCAATAATATGTTGAACGTCTATCTCCCCAAATATATTATAAGCCCCACAAGGGCAGGGCATATCTTGTTCAGTGTTATATCCCCACTGCCTGGCAAAGTACTGGGCACACAGGTGCTCAACCAACATTTGTCAAAAGAATAAAATCTTGACGTACTAAATATACACTCATGTTCATATACATATAAATTCAGACAATTGACCTTTTAATTTTCTTTAGCTGAACACAGGTTAACACAATAACCAGGCTTGTAGCAATTGTTTCCAATGCATTCCTACTTTTCTACTAGGACTACTACTGGTCTAACTCTACCTTATTCTGTTTCCTTGCTCACTGCAGGATGAAGCCTGATATCTTTGGGTCCCAAATATGAATTCCCAACTCAAAGTATCCTCCCTGAAGTTATCCAAACACTAACCCTGCAGTTTTCTTGGTTCTACAAAAACCTCAACTCTCCCTTTCCTGACAAACAGCAACTCAAGACCTTTCTCCTTACCAATCTTTATTTTTTCTGTTTTTCAGCTTCCTCATAAAGTTAGCCCTTTGTTTTGCTTTAAAATTTTTCCTTTCTTTACCATTTATATTATGCTGTTATTCCTCAACTCTTTCTAATAACAACTTCTAATTTGTGTTCTTAATATCTTCTGTAGTAGCTACAGCGGGGCTTTCACTCTTCTACCATTATTATTCTCTTCCAGAAAGTCACATCCACTAGAATATTTGAGCTTCTCAGTATAAACATTACCACATCTCGAATCAAATTATAGTTAAGTTACTCTGGCCATGTTAGGTAAGAGGCTCTCATTTTTACATGTTTGGAGAGAGAGAGCTTATTTTTTCTTTAAAAAATCATAGCCTCAACTTGAACCTTTCCATACTCACATTAGGTATTCAATGGCAGAAATCTCAACCTAGGGTGCCTTGACTGTACTGTTGGGTCTGGAGTATCTGAACTCCTTAAATATTAATCTGTGTATTTACTGGGCATTACCACATCTTTCAGGAAATTCTCAAAGGAGTCCATAACCAAAGAAAGAGGTTAAAAATCACTGATTGCTTCATAATCTACTGTTAGACTGTCAGATGACAATGACCATGAAAAAACAGGATATTTCCAAATAAAAGTCACCTACTTTGTGCTTTATATTTAGTGTTTTTGGATACCCTCCTTTGGGCTTCTGGGTCTCCTTCTGCCATATTCACCAACCACACCATTGTTGCTGTTGAGAAAGACAAAATTCCAGGTAAGCACCGGAAACACGGAAGGAAAGTGTACGAATAGACAGTAGCAGACAGTTACTTCTCTATACAAATCACTAATCTTCTTATTGCTGCTTTAAGAATCCTTAACAATCAGAAATAAATGTATGCTAAAAAAAATGATTCTCTTTAATTTTAGTGGAAAAAAAAAATTCTGAAACTGAATGTTTAGTGTTGTGTTCAAACTGTAGCTGCTACCACAAAACTGTTCATCATTGTTTACAGTCCCTGAAAAGCAGTCAGAAGGAAAACCATTCAGGCTAGCAAAATACCACTGGAATAATAGCTGGACTAGTTGAATGCCCTAAAATAGTGTGACCTCACTGATGAAAATTATTTATTGGAATTAAATTCAAGGACACATTGGGGTTCACAAAAGCCTTGGAAGAAGATTATAATTCTAAAGATGCATGAAGGAAATTTCCTTCATATTATGTCTCATTTTTGGAATGTTCAATAATCCTAAACCATGTTTTAAATGTGGAGAAGGAAAAAAAAAGTTAAAAGCAATAAACATAAAGGGGACTGTCAACTGGCCTTTCTATGTCCCTTAGATCGAAATACATATGTATCAATATATCTACATAGATCTAGATATACACACATATCTCTAACACATTTTAGTTAAGAGACAATGTGTTATTTATTGATTGATTGATTGACAGAGTCTCACTCTGTTGCCTGGGCTACAGTGCGTGGCGTCAGCCTAGCTCACAGCAACCTCAAACTCCTGGGCTCAAGCAATCCTTCTGCCTCAGCCTCCAGAGGAGCTGGGACTACAGGCATGCACCACCACACCCGGCTAATTTTTTCTCTATATTTTTAGTTGTCTGACTAATTTCTTTCTATTTTTAGTAGAGATGGGGTCTTGCTCAGGTTGGTTTCGAACTCCTGACCTTGAGTGATCCTCCTGCCTCGGCCTCCCAGAGTGCTAGGATTACAGGTGTGAGCCACTGCGCCCAGCCCAATGTGAATACTTTAAAATGGTGCTTCTTTCTCTTATATATTGCAGGTAGGAATGAAAAATGGAATAATCCCTACTGGAGGGGAATTTGATAACACCTAACAAAACTACATGTGCATTAAACCTTCAACCCAGCAATAGCACTTTTGGGAATTTATCCTGAAGACACACCAACAATAATACAAAAACACATATAACACATATGTGCCATATGGAGCTATAGTAGCAAGCGATTGCCAGCAGCAACCTCAGTCCAATCTGGTCACAGTAAGCAATTTTAAACAAGATATTTGGCATCTGTGTCTGTCTGGTTTTTTATCACTATAATTGTATAATTATATCCATGTTCCTAATGCTCTTAGGTTTCTTGAAGAAATACACAGCCAAAGAAGCTGAAATTTTGTAATTCACCACGGCCTTGTAATTTTTGAAGTCAAACAAGTTTCATTATATGATAACCCAACTAACTGATCAAAAGTCAACAGCCAGGCAGGCAATATACTGTTTAACTAGATCCAAAGAAGAAAAACAGAAGGGCAACCACTACATACACTGTTCACGCACTTCTATACCATTTTTGGCAATGAAGGCAGCACGTATGTATTTTCTTTTCTTTATGCAAGTATGAACAAATATAGTTACAAACCTTTCTGTCTTAGCATTGACTATTACCATGAAAATAAAGGGTCAGATAACTTTTTATGTAAAGGGCCAGAGATTAAACAATGCAGGCTTTGTGAGCCACATATTCTTCCTTGTTCTTTTAAACAACCTTTTAAAAATGTAAAAACCATTCTTAGCTTACAGGCTGTACAAAAATAGGCCAGGCACAGTGGCTCAAGCTTGTAATCCCAACACTTTGGGAGGCCAAAGTGGGACGATTACTTGAGGTCAGGAGTTGGAGACTACCCTAGTAAGACCTCATCTCTACAAAAAATTAGCTGGGTGTGGTGGTGCATGCCTGCAGTCAGCTACTCGGGAGGCTGAGGAAGGAGGATTGCTTGAGCCCAGGAGTTGGAGGCTGCAGTGAGCTATGATGACACCACTGCACCCCATCCAGGGCAAAAATCAGACCTTGTCTCCAAAAAACCAAAACAAAACAAAATGAAACCAGGCCATGGACCACATTTGGCTGTAGGCAGTAGTTTGGTGACCCCTGATGTGATTATTATAAATTATATATTTGTTGAATGAATTAGTAATACTAAAATAATATCCAATAAACCACTTTTCTATTACCAAACATCTTAGCTCAATAGGAAAATATGCAGTTTTAAAAATTTACATAATATAAAACCCCATGAACTGATATGAAATCAAAGGAAAGCTTTACATAAAATGATCTATCTCAAGGAATTGTTAGCTTCGTTTTTAGATAAGCTCCCTGAGTGGACCATCTCTTCTTAATGACTACAAGGGAAGAATGAGTTAGTTCAAAGAGTAGGTGTAGATTTTTCCTGTTAGATGATAGGAATAAAAAACAAAATTGCTCATACATTTCCTGAGGATAAGAGCCTTTTGAAAACTGAATATCCTTAACTGGGAGAGACTACAAAAGCACACAAAAGGACTGTATTTTTAAAGAATAAATAAGACTGATTTTCATATTCATGTTTATGTCCACTTTAGGGGAAAAGTATTGATTGCTGTTACCGTTTTCTTACATTCTGTTAAAACACTAATCAGTATTTTTTCCCTAAAGTGGATATAAACATGAGAATTTTGTACACACAGACACATCCACACATATACAGCCCCCTTCCCCACTGTCTCCCAAAGGATATTGCATGTACTGCTTTAAATCCTGCTTTTATATTTAATATATATAATTTTAGACATTTAAAAAATAGTTGGACATACACAGAGCACTCCATTCTTTTTGATGGCTGCACAATGATCCATTGTATGAATGTGCCATAATTATTTTAAAGTGCCCTCTTATGATGGACACTCAGGTTACTTCAAGTTTTTCCCAATATAAGCATTGTTTCAGTGAACATACTTCCATACTTCTGCAAGTATATTCCCTTAGTCTAAATTTCTAGCATTAACTATTAACATTTCATGTAACATTTTTGTGCACAAATATAAATTACATAAAATGTTGATGCTCAAAACTTCATCTGCTCTTTTCTGCCAATAAACACGGTAAGCACTTGACAATAGATTTACGCTGGAAATAGAGTAAAAGATCCTTGCGTTCCAGACAGCTGTTCTAAAACTTAAGCAAACTTCTCCAACTATGGGCATAACCCCCATATCTCTTCCACTTTCCACAAATGACTAACATCAGGTTTACCAGAAAGACTGAGGTCAACTAACATGGGCTCCCAAATTTACCTCCTTCAATATTTCACTATACCTCACTCTCTTCTGCTTTTCTGTCTTCCTTTTCCTTCCTTCCAGGTATTTCCCTGTTCTAGGCCTAACTCTTCTTCCTGAACTTTTAGAGCAGTTTCTACCTGCTTTGTAGATAACCTTGCTCTGCCTCTAAGAATTTTTTTTTTTTTTTTTTGAGACAAGATCTTGCTCTGTTGCCCAGGCTAGAGTGCAGTGGTGTGGTCATAGCTCACTGTAGGCTTAAACTCCTAGGCTGAAGTGGTCCTCCTGCCTCAGCCTCTGGAATAGCTGGGATTACAGGGCCAGGCTACCACGCTTGGCTAATTTTTTTATCTTTTATTTTTTTTGTAGAGACAGGGTCTCGCTATCTTGCTCAGGTTGCTCTCAAACTCCCTGGCCTCAAGCAATCCTGCTTCAGCCTTTCAAAGTGCTGGGATTATAGGTGTGAGCCACAATGCCTGGCCGAGATGGCAATCTTTGACATAGTGGGTGGTATTTACTATACCTCTCCTTCACCACCTGTTCTCTGCCTACACCATCACTTCCATTGCCAGCACCAACAAAACACAGATACACACACACCTTCTTCCCTTTGGAATACTGTTTCTGGTCTTATCATTTTACAGAAATTGCTCTCTTCAATGTCACTAATGATGTCTTAGGCACCAAATCCTGTGTGGTTTACTCAGTCCTCATTATCTTTGATGACTTTTTCTTTTTTAAATAAACAGGGTCTCACTCTGTCACCTAGGCTGGAGTGTAGTGGCGTGATCAAAGCTCACTGAAGCCTCCAACTCCTGGGCTCAAGTGATCCTCTTGCCTCAGCCTCCCACACTGTTGGGATTCCAGGTGTGAAACACCCATGCCTGGCCTCTCTTCTACTTTTATTTGAATCACTCACACACTCCCAGAGCTTAACTATCACCTCTATGCCGATGTCCTTCAACTTTGCATCTCTAATATCAACCTTTTCCCAACCACTAGTACTTCATTTCTGAACTCCTGCTGTAAATTTCTACCTGAATGGCCCACAGGTACCATAAACTAAATTAGATATAGACCACAAAATACATAAAGCGAAACAGATCCCTCAAGAAGAAAACATTTCTTCTTCATCACCTTTCCTTCAGGCTTAAAACTTCTACCCTCAGTTGCTAAGAACTACTGATTCTACTTCTGAAATCTCTCATTAAGCCCTTCTCTTGATTGCTACTGCCAATGCCATAACTCAAACTCTATTTTCCACCTAGATCATGGCAATATCATCTTAGTATGCTTTCCATGATCTCAGCATCCACCCTCTCCAATTCATCTTACACAGCGCTGCCAGCTTGCAAAGGCACAGCTCTGATCACATTTTCTTCTGCTTGAGAACCTTCTGATTTCCCAGGGATCATGGAACAGCACACAGATACCGAAACCAATCACTCCTTAGTATCCTTGATCTTGCTCTCATCTGCCTTTCCAAACTCAACTCCTAGTGTTCTCCCCACTTCATACTCCATGTTCTAGTCAAATTGAATACCTGAAATTCAACAAACATGCTTCACACTTTAAAACTCCAAGCCATTTTTTGTGATGAGCTCACTTTTAGAATCAACTCTTCCATCTCTACTTATGAAATCCCATCCACCCTTAAAAGTTTCAAACTAAATGCTGCCTCTTCCACCAAGCCTTCCCTGACTCCCCAGCCATATTTTCCCTTTTTTGAACCCTCTCTGCACTCTGATTGTACCTCTTGTAAATATGATAACACTCTGCCTCAGATGTTGCTTTTTTACATACATGTCTTACCTCACCTCTGAATTGTAAGCAAATGAGCTCTGAGAGAAGGCAAAGTATCTTAACCATCTTTTTGGTTTTCCACAGCACAGACAAGGTTGATGCTCAATCAATATTTACTGAATGATTAGGAAGGGTATAACTCTAAAACAAAAAACGGTAAACACATTCTGAAGGAACAGTGCAATTCTTTCAGTAAGCTAGGGTAAGATTCACCTGTAATATATATGTATACGTAAATGTTCACTAACTCTTGATTAACAAGTTTTTAAATGGAAATACTGGCTCTCCGACCTCTAAATATTTCCTTTCTTTCCACTCATATTGAATCAACATCAGGTAAAAGACAATGGTTTGCGAGAAAAAGATCTGCAGGAGTTCCATTAATGCTGTGCATTTAAGATAAGAAAAAAGTACCATGATAATGACCATAAGTACATGTGTTAGAGTTCCTATAAATTCTAAGCTGATTACTAATTCAGTATCATTCTCAGTACTTACAGGAGTAAATCAGAGCTGGAAATAGAGTTTCATTTCTCTCCTGAGCTGTTTCAACCAGCATACGGAGTGGACCTTTTGGACACAAAACAGCCACTAAATCTAGAAAGAGAAAAATACAAAAGGCTTTTGATAAAATGTATGGGCTAAACTTGTAAATGGGTGTGTTAGGGAGGAATTAACCAAAGGAAAAGGTTTAATTTTTTGTTTTCATTTACACAAAAGATATTGAATGAATATGAAATAAATAGCAGGTAAACTGGTGGAGGAAAAACAACCTAAACAAAATAAATAAAACCAAACGGAAGCTCTCTAACAATTTCATTTTGGGTTTGACTGCTATTTGCTTAGTCTACAGTGTATCATTACTGGATTCTTGGAATAAGTCTTCCCAGTTTGAAGGAAAGAGGCAGAGATAACAAGACATACTATTCTAGGGCAGTTGTCAATCCACAACAAGCAGAAATGAGGACAAGTCACTCCCAAACAAATCACAGCTATGAGCTACAAATGGAAGTTTTACTCCAAGAGGAATTTAATAGAGGGGATTTGACTGAACTTGTCAAAATATGAAGAGTACAATAGAAAAGATTCATCCCTTCTCCTTTTTAAAAATAGTACTATGTAGATAATTGAAATAAGAGGACAATAAACTTAAATAAAACAAAATAATTAACAACTCTTTGCATGATAAGGTTTAGAATTTCTTTAGTCTCCAGGCAAATAAAAGCACTTTACAAACATTCAGGTCTCAGAACACATGTGGTACTAAAAAGTGGCTTATTTTATAAAAATAGTAATTCAGAGAGCAAGCAATACGCCTAAATTTTTCCTGATTATACCATTACTTCTTTTCATCAACTGCAATTTTTCTTTCATTTTCTGTGTCATGAAAATTCAGAATACAGAAATATAAAAATAATTTTAAGTATTTAAAAATATAAAACAGGTATAGCTAAATTTGTAAAGGAAGAACTGATAGCTTGTGTTGACATTATTGTCATTTAAATGCATTTAAATAAAAAAACTTCATGCCTTGAAGTGGTCAGGTCTCCTTGTGTAACAGTGTAAAACATAGTACAGTAATAAAACACACACACATACGCACACCAAGAAATCTCTATTCTTGCCATTCACACTTCAATTTGTTTGAATAAGAAAAGGGAAATTTTGTCTTGCTCCAAAATAATAGGATTTTCAGCTCGTGTGAAGCTGCCACATCCTGTAACTATTTTGGTTTTATGACATGTTCTCCCTAATAGAATTGCTAAATTATAAACTCACTTATTTTTAAAGTAATTGAGTGAATTAAAATTAATTTTGCTTTGAAAATTTCCAGAACAATCTTTGTAACAAATTACAGCATCTTGAGATCTTATAAAAATGAAGTTGAGAATCACTACTCTAAATATTAGATATAAAAATCTCTTAATTTAAAGGAACTCAAAGCTCTGTAGAAATAATCATTTGTATTATGTGCAGACAAAATAGAGGGTTGATGGCAGAAATAGTGCAATATGGTGGAAAGAATACTGGACTTGGGAATTCAGATTCTAGATCAAACAGTTTATGCTTAGGCAAATAATTCAGCTCTAAAAAACTCCAAGTTTCTTAGCAGTAAAATAGGGATAATAACTGCCTTCATTACTTCACAGAATTATATAAAAAGTAACAACTAACATTTACTGACAGATACTGCTCTAAGAGTATCAGTGTATCAAACGTAACACGTAATTTAATCTACTACGATTTAGGGGTTGAGTATCCTGTATGTGGTCAAACAGCCGGTAAGTGATGAGTAGAAGAGTCTAGATTTGAACCCAGGTATTGTCTCCAGAACTGGCATTCTTAATCACAGCTAAGCAATAAGAGATGAGTACCTGGCAAACCATCAAGTATTTTATAACATACAGTCATTATGAAGTCAGGCACAGCAAGTATATGAATTCTATAGTTCCATGACAGATTATTCAAATACAAGAACAGAACCAGTTCAATACTATTTCCACAGACCGTTTCTTCGTCAATCAAATGGGGATGATGAGGTTTCCTAGTACAGGCCACCAGACATTTTAATAAGCCTTTGAACAGTGATAAAAGAGTATGGTCTTATACTACAGAAACTACATACTGACCTCTGAAATCGGATCTCTTTTTGGCTTTCATGCAGGGCAACAGCCACAGAGTATGTACCTGTACAGCTGCTTCAGTTATTTATGCCAGGGTACATTTTGACTGTTCAGGACTCCTGTCACACTGGTTGTTACAGAATTTGAATCTCACACTGCCCAAAAAGCTTACCTTTTAAGAGTAATTCTACTTGTTACCTTATAAAAAGTAGGTAACCTAATTTTTCTCTCTCTCTTTTTTTTTTTTTTGAGATAGAGTCTCACTCTGTTGCCCGGGCTAGAGTGCCGTGGCGTCAGCCTAGCTCACAGCAACCTCAGACTCCTGGGCTCAAGCGATCCTACTGCCTCAGTCTCCCAAGTAGCTGGGATTACAGGCATGCGCCACCATGCCTGGCTGATTTTTTCTACATATTTTTAGTTGTCCAGCTAATTTCTTTCTATTTTCAGTAGACGTGGGGTCTCACTCTTGCTCAGGCTGGTCTCGAACTCCTGAGGTCAAACGATCCACCTGCCTCGGCCTCCCAGAGTGCTAAGATTATAGGTGTGAGCCACCGCGTCTGGCCAGTAACCTAATTTTGATTTTAAAAATGAACTGAGCAATTTACATATCAAGCACTCTGCTTGCTCTTTGAAACATATATTCAATTCACTAAACTCTTACAACCCAGAGAAGCACTGTTCCCAATTTACAAATGAGGAAACTGCAGCTCAAAGAGCCTGAGTCACTTTCCTAAGGTCATAAAGACTGTACATGTTGGAGATGGAATTTGAATCTAAGTCTTCTGACCAGCAGTTCAAAGTTCCTTCCATCAACCCATCATCAAGCTAAACTGGAGGCCGTAAAAAAACTTAAAAAAACTCAACCTCAAAAATTTTGAAATCTTTATATGAAAAGGATACTATAATCACTTCTTGGCCTTTAGGCCAAGATCAAGTGAAAAGATACTATAGCTAATTATTTACTGAAGAGCTATAGGCTATGTTACCTTCCATCAACCCATCATCAAGCTAAACTGGAGGCCGTAAAAAAACTTAAAAAAACTCAACCTCAAAAATTTTGAAATCTTTATATGAAAAGGATACTATAATCACTTCTTGGCCTTTAGGCCAAGATCAAGTGAAAAGATACTATAGCTAATTATTTACTGAAGAGCTATAGGCTATGTTACCATTTACCCTAAGTCAAGATAATTAGATGAGGAAGAAAAACATGCCAGTGAGGCATTTCTGTAATGAACAAATTTAGTCTTGGGTTTTACCATATACTGAGATTACAGCCAAGATGAGCCACGCAGTCCATTCAGGGAGGTACTTGATAAACACCAGGGCCATGAGGGCACTGATCATAATGAGATATGCCTGCTGGAGTCGAAGTGGACCTTTCCAGTGAATGGAAATCATTCCCACCACACCAAAATTCCAGATCAGGAGCGCAACAGTAATGTAGTCCACAGCAACGTTATAGGTTTTAAACACTTCTCTGAAAAAAATTAAGCAGATTTTAAAAGATTTATGTACAATAATTTTTTTTTTTAAGAGATAGGGTCTCACTCTGTCACCCAGGCTGGAGTGCAGTGGCATGATCACAGCTCACCGTAACCTCGATCTCCCAGGCTCAAGCAATCCTCCTGCCTTGGTCTCCCAAAGTGCTGGGATTACGGGAGTGAGCCATGGTGTCCAGCCTTATTATATACAATAACTTTCATGAAACATTGTTTAGAATGATGGTTCCCAAACATTAGATATTTACATCCCACATTTATTATTTTACCATATCCTGTATCAACTATGCTTGATACAGGATAAACGTTTCTTTAAATTAATTCCCTCTTTCCCTCAAGTTGAGCTTATTTTAATAGGAAGCTCTATATCATTCATATAAATGGGAAATCAGAATCACAAGCCACAGCTATAAAGGTAAGTACAAAAACTGAAAATGGCCATATACCACCTAAAATACCATATTATGCTTTGGGAAATACTAGTTTAAAATATCTGAAATTAGAAACAATTAAACATGCATCAAAAAATTTTATAGGTAGGAAATAAATTTTCATACAATGAAGTTTAGCGGTCATTAAAATACATATATATTTTATACACACACATAAACATGGAGTATAGGCATAACACATTGCTGCTTGAAAAAAATATGATCCTATTTATGTAAAATACTGTGAGAGAAGAGTGGGCAAGAAACTGATATATTAATTCCTGAAAAGATGACAGGACTTGTCTTTAGGTGGTGAGAGTCTGGTCATTTTTCACTTTTCTTTTTTATAATCTTATATGATGTCTTTTTTTTTGGTAAAAAAAACCAAAAACAATGAACGTCTAGCATTTTTATAACGAAGAAAAAATACTATTTTAATTTTTTGGGGAAAAAATCCACCACCTAAAAAGAAAGAGGCTGCAACTACAGAAAATGCCCTAGGTAACCGAGGAGAAAGAAAGCACTCCTTTATTTAAGCATAAACTTTGGGTTACTGGTACTATCCAGGAAGATGATTCTTCTCCCACTTTGAAATCCAAAATAAGGTAAATAATCACATTTCTGGACAATGTAGATATTTGTATTAAGCATTTCGGATATCCTAGAATTCAAAAAATACTTATTAATCTTTGCCTAGGCAATACATCGTAAGATATAAAATTCACAACAGATGCTGTGAAAAGTGTTCCTCCCCATTTTGTCCCACAGTTCCCCTTTACTAGAGGAAAACACTATTACTGATTTCATGTGTATCCTTCCAGAGAGAGTTTACAACACATCATAGACACAAATGATAGCATACTATATACAAACATAGCATACTATATTCTGTACCAGGTTTTTTCCTCTTACTAATACAACGAAGAATTTTCTACATCAGTATCCAGTATATCAGAGCTGCCCCATTCTTTTTAATGGCTATTTTAGTTTTTTTTTTTTTACAGAGTCAGATACAGATACACTATGTTGCCCAGGCTGGATTCAAACTCCTGGGTTCAAGCAATCCTCCCACCTCAGCCTTCTAAACAGTAGGGACTACAGGTGTGCACCACCACACCTGGCTTATAATGACTTTCTTTATGGATGTACCATAATTTATTTAACCAATTTTGTATTGATGGTATTTAGACCGATTCTATTCTTTTGCTATTAGAAACAATACTGCAATGATTATCCCTGTAATTTACTAGGTTCAGGACATATGCATTTAATATTTTAATGGATTTGTCAAACTGGTCTTAATAAAAAGTTATATATCAACGTGTAAGCATTTATTTCCCTGCATCTTTGCCAGCATATATCAAACTATTTGATCTTTGTTAACTTAATATATAGCTTTAATTATTATAGTATTAATCTTATGCGGAGGGTATATGTGTTTTCTTTTTTTGAGACAGGGTCTCTCCTTGTCACCCATGCTACAGAGTGCAGTGGTGTCATCATAGCTCACTGCAACCACCAACTCCTGAGCTGAAGTTATCCTCCTGCCTCAGCCTCCCCAGTAGCTGGGACTACAGGTGTGTTCCACCACACCTAGCTAATTTCTCCTTATTTTATATTTTGTAATAGAGAGGGGGTTTTGCTCTTGCTTAAGCTGGTCTCGAACTCCTAGCCTCAAGCAATCCTCCTGTTTCAGCCTCCCAAAGTGCTAGCACCTGGCCCATTCTTAAATTTTCTTATTTAAGAATAATTTGTGTTTCTCTGTTAATTATAACTTTCATTTATATCCTTTGTCCATTTTTTGGTTAGGTTGTTGATATTATTTTCATGCAGAGGTTCTTTACATATAAAGTAAATTAGTCTTTGTCTATGAAATGAGTAGAAGATATGTTTAGCGGTTTGTCATTCATTCTTTGATTTTGTTCATGGTGTGGTTTTTTGGTTTGTTCTTTGCCTTTAGAAATTTTTTTAATGGAGATGAATTTATTAATCTTTTATGTGCCCAGGATTTGTATCATACTTAAAAGGTCCTACCTTACTGCAATATTATATATATGTTATAATATTCCCTGTTCCCCATATTTTCCTCTAGTTAATAGTTCTACTTTCATATTTAGATCTTTAATCTATTTGGAACTCACCCCAGTATAGATATAAGGAAGGAATACAAATTTTTCCCCCCAAATGACTACCCAATTATCCTAACATCAATTACTGAATAATCCATCTATAGTTTACTGATACTAAATTTAGTTTACGATAAACTAAATTCTGTCATATATTTGAGCATTTTTCTAGACTTTCTAATCCTTTCTGTAGGTCTCACTATTTTAATTATTGTAGCTTTATAATTTCATATCAGGTAGGCCTAGTATTCCTTCATTTCTTTTTGTGGATACCCTCATTTATTTTTCCAAATAAACTTGAGAATCTTCTTATCTAGATTAAAAATAACAATTGAGCTTATATTAAGTATTAGAATAGCCAGGGGTAGTGGCTCATGCCTATAATCCCAGTACTTTGGGAGGCTGAGGCAGGAGGATCGCTTGAGGCCAGGAGTTTGAGACCAGCCTGAGCAACATAGAGAGATCCTGCCTCTACAAAAAATAGAAAAATTAGCTGGGCATGGTGGCACGTGCCTGTAATCCCAGCTACTTGGGAGGCTGAGGCTGGAGGATCTCCTGGGCCCAAGAGTTTGAAGTTGAAGTGAGCTATGATGACACCACTGCACTCTATTCAAGCCAGGCGACAGAGCGAGACTCTGTCTCAAAAAACAAACAAACGAACAAAAACAAAACTTAAGATCTCTTGGGAATATACCTATAAATAAAAAGTGTTTTCTCTATACTATATAGTGAGAGCAAAAAATACATTCGTCATTAAAAACCCTGCACTATTTACATGAGAAAAGATTCATATCCATATTATATTATGGATAATATAAATTGATAATAAAAATTTTCAAGCAGATAAATGGGTAAAGGACAAAAATAGAATTTATACAAGAAAATATAATGAATATGTAAAAATATTCATGTTAACTAGTTATCAAAAATACACAGTAAGTCCAGGCATGGTGGCTCACATCTGTAATCCTAGCACTCTGAGAGGCCAAGGCGGGAAGATTGCTTGAGGTCAGGAGTTTGAGACCAGCCTGAGCAAGACCCAGTCTCTACCAAAAATAGAAAAATTAGCCAGGCATGGTGGCACATGCCTGTAGTCCCAGCTACTCAGGAGGCTGAGGCAGGAGGATTGCTTAAGCCCAGGAGTTTGAGGTTGCAGTGAGCTACGATAATGTTGCTGCACTCTAGCCTGGGCAACAGGGCAAGACCCTGTCTCTAAAGACAAAAAAAATTAAAAATTAAAAAAAAAAACCTTAGCGAGAACTGATGTATTATGTCTTTCTATGTACCCTCGTATAATTTTCCATTTGTTTAAGTCTTCTTTTTAAGACCTTCAGAGGCACTGAATATTTCTTTTTTTTTTTTTGAGACAGAGTCTCACTGTGTTGCCTGGGCTAGAGTGCTGTGGTGTCATCCTAGCTCACAGCAACTTCAGACTCCTGGGCTCAAGCGATCCTTCTGCCTCAGCCTCCCAAGTAGCTGGGACTAAAGGCATGCACCACCATGCCCGGCTAATTTTTTTTCTATATATTTTTAGTTGTCTGATTAATTTCTTTCTATTTTTAGTAGAGATGGGGTCTTGCTCTTGCTCAGGCTGGTTTCAAACTCCTGAGCTCAAACAATCCGCCCGCCTTGGCCTCCCA
>RJWJ010031327.1:0-19246 GCA_004363605.1 Indri indri
CCAGGCTTCTTCCCGAACCACTTCCTATCTTCAGTGGTCTTCTAGTTCTGCTTCCTTTAGGGAAAGAGGTTCATCATCTCATGCCATCTACTCCTAATGCTTTGTAGCTTCTGATCGCCCGAGTCTGTTACCAATAACTCTTTGAGTAAGGAAGGGACAGACCAAAGAACCTGGGCCGGAATTAGAGAGGCAACTGCCGTGGAATATGGAATTGGAGTCAGGACATGCAGGGACAGCCTTCTCTTCAGTCTCGGAGGAAATGCAAATTAGAACCAGCGTGAGCTGTCACCTCCCACCTGTTAGAACAAGTGTTGGTGAGGATGTGGAGAAAAGGGAACCCTTGCGCACCGTCAGTAGGAGTGGAAATTGGTGCAGCCACTATGGAAAACAGTGTGGAGATTCCTCGGACAACTAAAAACAGAATTACTGTGTGACCCAGTGATCCCCCTTCTGGGCCAGCTCCACGCTGAGTAAGCTCAGGTCTACGGGGTGTTGAAATGTTCTAAATTTCCAAACTCCTGGAATATCATTTAGATCACCTGTCCATCTCACCTGGCCCTCATTTTGATGGGCCATAAGTTTAGGCGACTTATGTAGGAGCTGCACATTTATGTGAGTAATGCAAGCCAAGATTAACTGACCACACCGGGGGACAGCTGCATGTATTCTCATGTATTTTATTTATTTTATATTAGATACATAGATATTTACATATGCTAAATATATTCAACATCTAAGTGTACTCTATCTGTAGTATTTGCTTAGTGAATAAATAAGGACTATGGACCACTGACCTCAAGAATATGAAAAACATTATCCTAAAAACTGTCTTCAAATCTCCCAGTAAAAGCTGAGGGTTTAGAATATTTTAGTGCTTATTGTTTTAAATAAGTCACACAATGGAGGGTTATGACAACCAGATGAAGTGTTTTAAGTGTTTGAGTCCCTGGGTGGTCTCTCTTTAATGGGTCCCAAATAATGCGATGTAATATTAATTTCCATCAATCTATGTACATACATCTGAAATGCGCAACCGAGGCCGTCTTTGTAGGTTTCGTCCAGCAGTCTGGAAAAGATCTTTCTTTTTGGGTTTGCAGTTAGCGATGCTCTGAGCAGCATAACGTATTCCCAAATCGTCGTGTGTGTGTGTGTGTGTGTGCGCGCGCGCGCGCGCGTGCGTGTACATACGTGTGCATGTATAAATTAAGAGGAAAAATCCCCCTTTGTGCTTTTGTATTACCACTTTTGTACACGCAGACTGAAAGACTTCCTTTCTTTTTTTTTTGGCAAGGGCCATAAAGAGAGATCACATTAGTATAACCTTTGCCTCCTAAGGTGTGGATGAGTGAGTTGTGGTTGGAATTTAATTTTAACAGGTTTTATCAAACTGCTAAAAGATATTGAAAATGTTTAATACGAGAGTCAGGGGCAGTAAATCACACACAGGCTTGTTAAAATAGATGTCCGCGGTGTATGGGCGGAAGGAGCACGTGTTCCCGCCCAGGGACTTTTCATTACTGCACCAATTGGGTACATTATTCTCACCTCGTAACTCTGCGATATTAGATGGCTGGTGGAGATCGTGGTGACGGAGGGATTTAACACCCCTCTCTCCCCATTTTGGGGGAGGGTTTAAAGACCTATTCTTTTACCCATTTGTAGGCCATTTGGCTTTGCACAGGGATTTTAAAAATCATATTTGAAGGATGTAAGCAAGTAATTTCCATGTCACCTGTAACATTGACTGGTGTCTTGTGAACCATTCCTAGCTGTGATGCATTTTTTTCCCTTGTTCTTCATTTTTTCTCTCCCCCCACCTCTCCCCTTTTGTAGCGGTGGTGGTGGTGGTTCTCCAGTTTTTCACTGTCTCACCCTCCAAAGTCATATTTCCCCGGAACACAGGTGTAGCAGCCACCCTCGCTGTGTGGCACGGCCGTCAGAGCCCCGTGCTCTCTGGTCCCCGTCTTTCAGGCTGGAGGAAGGGCAAGGCTACCTCATCTCTCCATCGTCTAAGTCGCCTGCCGAGTCCAGCCCTGTGGTTGGGACATAGCCACACCCCTTCATTTATGTACCATCTGCAGCCACTTCTCACTGGCGTGGCATTGGGCGCCATCCATCAGGTGCGACAGGGGCTTTCACGGCTCACAAAGCCTGAAATACCTACTGCCTGGCCCTGTGTAGGAGAAGTTTGCTGACGCTTGACCTAAATCATAGCAGACATTCGATACATGTTGAGCGAATGAACGTATTAAAGGATACCCAATCAGGTTTCACTTACCATGTAAATGAGACCACTGGTCCCTGGCGTGTGGCTACTGATACACCCTGCAGTCAGATGCATGGAAACACATGCTTGACCTTAGACCATACAGATGGACCATCCCATCCATTACTAAATGGAAATCTTGTCTAAACTGCTGTGCAGTTCCTCTCAAAGAAAAAGGGAGCCATTGCAGAA
The DNA here is from genome assembly GCA_004363605.1 of Indri indri. Taxonomy (NCBI): domain Eukaryota; kingdom Metazoa; phylum Chordata; class Mammalia; order Primates; family Indriidae; genus Indri; species Indri indri. The sequence goes on from RJWJ010031327.1 coordinate 2,459, forward strand.
GAAGTTGGCAGACTTTGGAAACTATTCCCAAGTAGCACGGATGAACATCCCGTGTTTGTGGTGAATTGGTCCCGTAATCTTGGCTGTGCAAGTCCCAGGAGAGTTGGGCACAGTGGGGTACAGCGTGAGAACGTGGCGTTAGCTCCAAAGGCCATCTCTGCCCACAGAGCTCGCTAGTGTGAGGGTGGACGACCCGACTGCTCTTGTTTCCTCCTGGAGGCAGCAATCTTATTTCCCACATGAAACTTGGAAACTATTTGACTGTTTCAGTGGAAGGGCTTGTGTATGGTTGGTTAGTTTTACAGGGATGCCATAACAGAGTACCAAGAACTGGATGGTGTAAAACAGCAGAAATTTATTGTCGTGGGGTTCTGGAGGCTTGACATCTGAAATTGAGGAATCGGCAGGGCCGACCTCCCTCTGAAGGCCTAGAGAACAGTCTGTTTCACGCCTCTTCCTACCTCCTGGGAGCCCAGGAGTTCCCTGCCTTGTTGGTACATTGGTCCAGCCATTCTCCCTGTACACATCACCATCCCTCTGTGTCTGTCTTTGTGTTCAAATTCCCCCCTTTTGTAAGGACATTAGTCATATTGCATTAGGGCCCACCCTAATGACCTCATTTTAACTTAATTCTGTAAAGATCCTGTCTCTAAATAAGGTCACATTCTGACATATGGGGGTTAGGGCTCCACATACATTTTTAGGGGGACATACTATTCAATCCCTAATTGATGAGTATTTCAGGTCAATATAATTTGAAAGAATATTTGTCTTCAAAAGTGAAGTCTTGTTACAAAAATGCGGCCAAATGAGGGCAACATATAATTCTGAGTCTGGAAAGTCTGGAACAAGATAGTTTCAGCTTTATAAACAGTCTCAGGTGTTGATTGTGGTGGTGTGACATTTTATTTAATACTTTGGATGTGCATATTCCGTCATTCATATTTTTGGGTGTCACTAGAAAGAAGGGCCTGTTTTTGAAATCTTGCCCTGAAATTATCGTACATGCAAGCGTGTTAGACTCGAGGATCGTAATCATGTTCTTCTCATGTGTTTTGTCATTTCCTTGGCTACTTTTCAGATGTTTGTATCCAAATATAAGTTAGGGCCCTCAAACGAGTCTGAATTTTCTTGTTCATTTTACATTTTGATCATAACAGATACAACATACGCCCTGTGAGTGGTTTTGGTGACTATATACTGCCACAGTGGAGCGTTCTGAGAGAATCACAGAACGATGTCCAATTATGATGTTTGTTCTCTTTGTCTGTTTCTCTCCCCAGAAAAAGATTAAAAAGAACAAGTGTTATTCTCACAGGTAGAGAGGGAAGATGAGATTCAGAGAGACATTTTCTCCACACACACAGAGGAGGAGGAGAGAGAAAGTATACACGTGTGATGACCGCGAGCGATTTCAAAAGGGTTGCCAGTGCGCCTGCCATTCCATTTGGTGAATGCGTCTGGAAATGAGTATTAAATGGAGGTGTGAGTCAACTCTTTTCTCCATGAGAACTATAAAGCATCACTTGCATATGAAATGGTTTTTATAGCTTTTCCTTCTGCAGTCAGAATCTGAAATGAGAACAGGCCATGGTCTCAGAACCCACAAGGCGCACACAAGAGTTTCTGTCTCTCTGTATCTTCTAGTCTCTTGACAACATCAGGGAACGTCAACACGGTTCTTACTAACTCCCCAAATTCAGTAATGTCCAATGAGGTTTCCATGGGACCTGATGGACTGAACTTGGCCCAGGGCCGAGGGCTCTGCGGGAGGGCACCTTTCATAGCTCTCGTATGTTTTTGCAGCCCGGAGCTTAGAGCTGCTGACACGTGCTTGTTGAAGTCCGGTGACCACACCCCTGGACTGAGCCCTGAGAGGCTGATTGACCCGGCAGCATGTCCGGTTGCGTTCCACACGATGGCACATGGTTGGCGTTATGCTTGGCTGGGGCTTTGTCTCACTGCAGTGGGACGTGGGCCCTGGAGGATGTAGCCCTGCCAGCCCTCACTGGGTTGACATCAGAGCAGGATGAGTGGCTGCTGGGGGTTGGGGAGTCTGTCTGGGTATCTGCTCCCCAGAGGGGCCTGTGCAGGGCAGTGCCAGCTCTCCAGCCTCTCATCTTCTGCCCACAAGGAGGCCCTGAGAGCGAGCGTGACGAGGACCTGTCCTCCTGGTGGCTTCTGCGCCAGCCTCGGGGGTGTGGTGGGGGGGTTTCCTGGGCTGAGTGCCCACCATCGGGCCTTCCTGGGTGTGTTGGCCTCCGGGCGCACCCAGGAACCCACACATAATCTCAGAGCTCTCACCTGACCCTATAGTGACACCACTCACTCTACTTCTGTTCCGGGTACATGCGTGGACAGGGACTGTTTATCCTGATTTTGTGGCTTTGAGCAGAAGTCAATCTGTCTGAGAAGACTCTGCCCTTCGTCCCAACAGATCCTTTTCTTTGTGGTTTCTACCCCGTTTCCATTCCAGAAGTTCTTCGTTCCTCACAGCTGGGGGACAAGGGTCAACATATCGTGCTTAATATGTAGAAGCGGCTGCTTACGTTCCAACTGCTACTTTGCTAGCACAAAGGGCCTTTTAACTTTCCATGTACATTTTCCTGCTTAAAACAAAAAGGGCACAAACGTTATTGTGGGAGACACAAACAGTCATGAAATGCAGTTCTGCATGGAGGACTATACGTTCTCCTTGGAAATCGACAGAAAACACCAACAGAAAATAATGTGCAAATAGTGGCCGTGTGCACGCAATTGTGTGTGGGTTCCAAAGACCAGGCAGCCGGTGTCTGGGACCAAGGTGACAGGGACAGATGAGTGTGGGCCAACTTCATTAAACAGGCCTGTCTGGAGCAGGCAGAGAGTGGGTCTTGGGGGTTGAAGAGTGGGTTGGTTTATTACTTCTGCTGAGATGGACCCAGTTAAAGTTTTTCTCAAACTCCTTTTGGTTAACTGTCAGAAGTATATTCTTTCTATTCTTGTTCTTACTTTCAACCGCTTGTTTTGTTAAGTTGGTAAAACAAGCTGGTCCAGAGGTTTCAAATTCAAATGCCTTGTTTTCAATTAAAGTTGAAGATTTAAGTTATTTAAAACTGAACATAATCATTTCGGGGGGGGGGAAAGAGTTTGAGGGCCTATTCGAAGATGCGTAGAAGGTTTCCCATTTTGGTTTAGTAGTAGCGTTAAATAATGCATATCTAATGTGCATAAATAATCATGTGTCTGCAGAAACCAGGTCTGCTATAAATAGACGTTGTCAGACGGTGGTGAAATGCGGTTCCTTCACGTGCGGGAACAGCCTTCGGTGGCGTTCCGTGGGCTTCTGCTTACCGTACGTGCTAACGACACAGCCGCGTGAAACGTGTATCATTTTTCACTTTCGGGCTGTCGAAGCCCAACTTACAGTCCATATGCTTTCGTGTGTCTTCGTAGAGCTCTCTCAGGGTGGATTTTTGCAATTTCATGACTTCTCTTAGTCTGCCTTCAGGGGCCAGAAACACTGAAGTTTCACATCTGACACGCACACTCTTAAACCTCTCATGCGTGGCCGGAGGGCCGAGAGGAAAACACCACAGTCCATTTGTCAGGAAAAAAAGGAATACGTGACAAAAACTCCTGAAAAGGCCCAATTCACACTTGTCACAGTGATCATTTCAGGAGGGTTATGAGAAATAATATTAACATGGAATATGTCCTGTACACTTAAAAAAACAAAACAAACAACAAAAAAAAAACCAACCAAACCCAGGTGACGTTAGTCGTTGAGAGGTTTGATTACTTCAGACACCTCTATTACTGTTCTGTCGTAGATTTTGTCCTAGCAAAATAATCTCGTTTTCCCAAAATCTTCATTTTTGTGAAAGAAACTGAAAATGACTTACTGAAGTTTCTCCAATAAATTCATCCAACCATAATTTATTCAGCGTTTTTGTGTCGCCTGATGGGCCTAATTGGAATTGATATCTTGCTTACAAATACAAACTCATTTTTATCTCTGAAATGGCTTTCTCGCGACAACCAAAAAAGAGGAAGAAAAATTTCTTATGACAAGTATAATCTAACCCATTATTTTATAACCATTGAAAGGGTTAGTTTTTTAGGCGAAAGTTCTAATGTGGAATTATTTTCAGAAATTTCAAAGAAGGAAATGTAGTTTCCTTTCAAATACATTATCTTGCATATTTGATGTCCCTTTGTATGTTAATTCACAATATCTTGAGGCTTTCGGTTTTAATTTAAACCAGTGTAAGTTAGAAAACCCAAAAGTAATATTTATATATAATTTATGCAAAATGTGTAAATCAGAAAGAAATCAGTTTCTTCAGAATAAATGATCTTGAATTTCTGTTACTGGAATGTTTTCCAAATTAAGTTCTATAACCGAATCTTTCTTTCTGTATAGAAAGACACAGTTTCTAATAGATGTGTAATATTGCCCCGTTCGGAGAAGTTGCATTCTTTGTTTTTAGCAAAGAGTAGGGTCACACATAATACAAACTTCATTTGGTGTAAGTAAAATTCTCTAATTGAAAGCAAGTATAGGAATAGCCAGCTTTAGGAGTACTTGGTTTTTCTACTGAATTTAGAAATGTGTGAAAATTGAGTAATGGTTAAGTAAATGATTGCTATTCATGTCGTCATAGAGAAATGTTTTTGTTCAGTTTGCACAGAATCTTATATAAACCCTCTGAACACCATGGATTGGGTACTTTATCAACATGCATTTTAAATGAAAATATGTTTGGTTATGCAGTCTCTCGCCCCCCATTGTCGGTACTGTGAAGCAGGTTTAATAAGAAAAAATTCGACACAAAAAAATTGTAAAATCTGTGTATATTACTGTCAATGGAAAAGAAGACAAACTCTGTAAGATAATTTAAGGAGGTCTGTTCTGAGCCAAATCTGACGACCATGACCTGGAGCCACACCCAAGAAGCCTTGAGCAAGTGGACTCGCTGTGGTCGGGTGACATAAAAGCTTGTTTACTTAGATTTTATTATTTGGAGGTGTGACTCACCAGGCCCCCTTAGAAAGGAATTTTTTGGGCAAAGAAAAAGATCAGGGTTCAGTCCTCAACACGATTACATTTGTGTTTACTGGAATAGTCATGAAAAATCCTAAAAAAAAAACAAAACGACATACATGTTCCTTTAGAAAGTGTAGGGTTTGCATAAATTATCGATGAACTGATTCATAGAGGAGATGTGAGGGCGGAGGTGCTATTGCTTTGTTTGAGTTGTGGTGTTGGGTTCTGTCTTGAGCATTTTCAAGGGTGTTCTTGAAATACTGGATACGTGTAAATATGTTGTGTTCCAATGTTTAAATGTTAGAAACTACCAATTCTTTAATGTGTCCTGCCAGATTAAATCTTGTTCTTTGCAAACCTTAGATAGGGGTGGCATCTCCTATCAGCTCTCTGTTGAAAGAGTTCTCGCTCTCTCTTTTTTAAAGAGATTGGGTCTCATTCCGTTGCCACCACTGGAGTGCAGTGGCAGGATCCTAGCTCACTGTAGCCTTGAACTCCTGGGCTCCAGCTGTCTTCCTGCCTTAGCCTCCAGAATACCTGGGAGTACAGGTGCATGCCACCATACCAGCTAATTAAAGAAAAAAAAATTTTTTTTTGTAGGGGTTGGGTCTCACTATGTTGCCCAGGCTGATTTTGAACTTCTGTCCTCAAGTGATCCTCCAGCTTCAGCGCCCCCAGTGTGTTAGGATTACTGGCATGAGCCACTGCCCCTGGCCTGAAAGGTTTCTCTTCAGTGTATCACTAGTAAGGAAGGCAGACCTGTTGCCCTGGCCCAGTCTGGTAAATGTGTACCATTCTGTATACCTTAATTGCCCAGTTAAGTGCCGGGAAAGTTGTGTAGGGGCTTCAGTTGTGTGATAACGAGAGAACACATGACAAGATACAGTCTGTGTGTGTGTGTGTGTGTGTGTGTGTGTGTGTGTGTGTGTAACAGAGGAGGGGTGGTGGTTGTGGTGGTGGTGATGGTTCCTGTTCTGAGGTTTGGGTGCATTTTGTCTCATGCAGTTTTCATAAGGAATGAGAGCTGGTTCATTGTTAATGATTCAATTTTTGAATCAGGAATTTCCCACTTCTCTTTTAAGCTTTTTAATCAGTTTAATCAAAGAGTGTCCTGAAATTGCAAGGTGAGCTTTTTATGTGTTTATCCGTGAGAGTTTTAAGCTGATACAGAAAGGCAGGAACAAATTGGATTCTGAGGTTGATGTACTACTGCTCGGTCCCAATTTCCAGTTACCGTGTTATTCATTAAACAGCCTCATTGTTTTCTTTGGTAGGCTTTTTAATAAGACGTAGCGTACATTCCAAATTAAAAGATAAATTTATGCTAATATTGATGTTCGCCGTTTTAGGCGTTAGTGTACCGTGAAAAGTTTTGTTTGCAAGATGTGTTCTCCTGGTTCAGATGGCGGATGGAGGAAGAGACAGGGTTTCTGTCTCATGAAAACCTCTTGTTTTTCCAGTGATGGTGAATTCGGATTTTCTGGAAAAGAAGCTACGAAAATGTGAATGGAATCTGGGCTTACAAGTGGGCATCGCTTTGGCCGTCGATGGAGTAAAAGTCGCTTCTTGGTGGTTAGGGAGACAGGCAATGTTTTCTTGAATAAATTGGTGGCATTGGGGAGTAAAGAGCCCGCATGGCAAAAGGGAGGTGAGATCATATCACGTGCTGGTGGTTGAAAACCTTGGGAGGGCATAGCGTGGGTGGTTGTCTGAACAATGTATTTTCTACTTATTTTTAACTCCATGGGAATGGGGGCCTCAGAGGTGGAGCTGGTAGGGGTATTGGGGTGTGTATGTGTTCTATATCCTGGGTGCCTGGGATAGGGGTTCCTGGTAGTTGTTTGCTGATTGCATGTATGAAGGCATTACCCTAGAAGTTCATTCTGCTGTCTTGCAGAAACAGAGCTAGGCTTGCTTTCTACAATGTCAGGGTGAAGGCCAGGGATCCGGTGTCAAGAAGAGCTTCCTAAAGTTAGAGCTCTCAAAGACTGCTGTCGGCTGCCTGGGGAGGAAGGGAGTTCAACTAGAGGATGAGTGGTAGACATATTGTAGAGGCATTCAGAGACATTTAATGGGTAGTTAAGCCAGTTGATTCCAAAATGCTGTTTATGTTCTGAGACTCCATTAAATACTTGAACATCTTTTGTTTCCATGACAATGGGAGAGTCACATTCAGCAATGTGTGAACCAAGGAGACTGAGATGCTGCCTGCCTTTGCTTGGGTATTCCCAATCTCCTCGTAGTGGTAAAATAAAAATTAAAAAATAAAAGTTGGCAACTAACGGATTATAAATCCATACAGTGAGATTCAGGGGATTTAAGCCATTCATTGGCTCAATCAGTACTTGAGTGCCCATAAACATTGCAGGTGCCAGGGTTGTCTTTGTAGTTGGAGAGAACAGCAATGCTTTCTAGAATGGGGGTGGCATTGAGCTTGACCATAGAGAATTTATAGGACCGTGTGGGTAAACTAGAGCATCCAGTGATGGAGTATGGGGTGGGTGGCAGCTGAGTGACAGGAATGATGAAGTGTACCCCGGGGACAATGAGGAAACCTTAGGGAAGTGCTAGCTGGTGAAACCAGAAAGGAGGTAGGGATCTTATTGTGGTTGACCTTGAGCAGTACCTTGGCATTGAGGTGTGACCCGTGTGATGGTCCGTGGGGGGATGTGTATGACTCCTGGATTAGAAAAGCCCATGTCTCTGCCAGACAGAAATGTGGGCTGATCAAACTTGCTGTGATCTTAGATGTGACATTTGATATTGTCAATATTTTGGAGATCCAATTGGAAACAGTCCATGAGGAAAGATGTGTCATAACTAAAAAGACATTTGAGTTTGTGAGAACGGCTCATCGATTTGCTGGTATACACATACGTTGGTTCATTTTGGGTCTGTTCTTTTTTGGGTCCATTTTCCTTTAAAATAAATTCATGGACATTTGCCACAGTGCTATTATTTCTTTTCTGAGATGTCACTTTTCTCATTTTTACCCGAACTGTGGCTTACTTTGTCACTGTTACGGCAGTGTTCTCACATGCTGGCTTCACAGTGCAGGATGTCACTTGATGTCACCAAGAGTTGAGAAAATCTATTTTAAGTGGGGTAGAAAAGGAATATATTTCAGTATTTACAGGAGTCACTGTATTTTCAAGCAAAATGAAGAAGAATTTCTAAAGATCTCGGACACTCATGCATCTTCTGATGTTGGGATGTCTTAAGTTTTTGATTTTATTATTATAGGTCATTGTTAGCGGGACATTATTGAACATTTAATTAACAAATACAATTATGTTTTAAGTTCTTAAAATTTTACAATACAGATTAGGAAGCCTGAATTTTAGAGGAAGTGGTAGAGGATTTGTGCATTTTAAAACTGTTGAAAGCTCTGGGTTTACAGTTTTGAAAGGTCAGAGTTGCGAGGGTTCCCTGTAATTTTTTAGCAAAGTAATTTTTGCACTAGAGAATATAGCTGATTACTGGTATTTATAGAGAGGCTACGGCTAATACTTCAAAAATGTTTTTCCTTTTAAAATTTCAAATCAAATTGCATTTATTTAAAATTTTATGTCTCATAATTTTACCTAAATTAAGAAATTAAAAAGGAAAAAAAAATTTAAAATCTCTAATTTTGATCTCTCTAGACTCTCTAAGTCCCTGGACTGTAGCTCTTTGTTCTTTGAAGGTGGCTGTCCCTTTTGTGAGTTTAGATTTACAAAACTAGTCCTAGGAAAGGTATCTGTCCATCTCCCTAGCCCTCAACCCTTGTGTTCTCTGCTTTCAGTTCGAGTAACCATTAGTTGGTTATGATCTCGTGGCTCAAAATACTAGGTTATTTGTAGACAAATTGAAATGTACTTTAAAAAATTATTATTCTATTTTTAATCGACACGAATTCTACATATTTATGGAGCACAGTGTGATATTTAGATGCACATATACAATATGGAATGATCAAATCAGCTTAATTACTGTAGCGATCACCTCAAACATTTATCATTTCTTTGTGTTGGGAAGATTCAAAATCCTCTCTTCTGGCTATTTGAAAATTTACAGTAAATGATCTTTAACTATGATCATGCTATAGGGCTGTAGAACACTAGAACTTACTCCTCCTATCTAGCAGTGGTTTTGTTTCTGTTAACCAACCTCTCCCTATCCTCACCCCAACCCTCCTCCTCAGCCTCTGGCATCCAATGTATGACTCTCTATTCTATGAGATCGACTCTTTTTAGCTTCCACATATGTGGACAACATGTGGTGTTGAATTTTCTGGTCCTGTTTTATTTCACTTAACATAATGTCCTCCAGGCTCATCCCTGTTGCTGTGAAGGACAGGATTTCACTCTTTTTAACGGCTGAATAGTATTCCATTTGTGAACGTCCCACATTTTCTTTATCCACTCATCTGTTGATGGACACTTAGATTCTGTATCTTGGCTGTTGTGAATAGCGCTGCAATAAACACGGGAGTGTGGATCTCTCTAACATACTGATTTCCTTTCCTTTGGATAGGAAGCGGGTGTGCTGGATTGTAATGGTAGTTCTGTTTTTAATTTTCTGGGGGAACTCCCATGCTGTTTTCCATAATGGCGGTGCTAATTTACATTCCCCCTGACAGAGTACAGCTCCCCGACCTCTGTGTCCTCACCAGCATTTTTTTGTTTGGTTTTTTGGTGTTTTTTGTTTGTTTGTTTGTTTTTTGATAATAGCCATTCTAACTGGGGTGAGATGGTATCTCTTCATGGTTTTGATTTGCATGTCTCTTAATGATTAGTGATGTGGAGCATTTCTTCATATTTTTTGCTCATTTGTCATCTTTTGAGAAATGTCTGTTCTGATCATTTGCCCATTTTAAATTAGATTTTTTTTTTTTTTTTTGCTTTTTAAATTTTGCCTATGGTTTCTTTGGCCATTCACAATCTTTTGTGGTTTTCATACAAATTTTAAGATGATTTTTCTATTTTTATGAAGCATATCATTGGTGTTTTGATAGGGATTGCATTGAATCTATAGATTGCTTTGGGGAATATGAAATATACTTACTTTTTTTTTTTTTTAATTTAGAAAGTTAAAAAAATCAACCAGTATTAAAAATGTTTTAAATATGTTAGTCATTTAGCATATCATTTAAAGAAAGAAATGATCTGTATGCAATTTAGATAACTTGTTAATAAACTGTTTATCATTTTTGATCTGTTTTGTTACCCTTGCATAGGATACTTTTTTTATTTCATTCTGATTTTCTTATAAATTGATAGTTTTTACTTCTTTTTTCTCCCGTAGTCTTCCGATTGCTCATTATTAGAGAACTTCTTGATATTTGAAAATTTACAGTCTTCAGAGCTTTAGCTCCTGTTAGCTATTCGGGGCCAGCTCTGAAATAATTTCCCAGAGGTTCCTCCTCCTTCCTCTGAGAGAATCGGTCCTCCCGACCCATGCAGTGAAATGAAAGGAGGGCGGTCATAGACTCAAACGACTTCTCTGTGTTCGTGGACTTAAAGTGTCACGATTATTCTTTCTAGGAAGGAATAAATTTTTAGAGTAGGAAAACATTTCTTTCCTTGAATTTAGGTTTTTACCTTTGAAAGGCAGATTCTGCACACAAGTACATGTGTGTGTGAGTATACATCTTCTCACGTTTCTGTGTTTATAAACTTTTCCTATTAGGATACCCTGGCGGTGCATTCGTAGTGATTATTATAGTTGAACAAATTAGGTCACAAAAGGATCTGCTGACCAATAGAAAATAAATCCACAGCTTGTGATGCAACATAATTTTAAAAAGCACATTTAAAATAAAAATTAACATTTTTAGAAAAAGATGCAGAATGGTTTTTGCACATTGACCCTAAATGGTTTTCTTCATAAACTCAGAAACTTGGAAGCTGATCCCCAGAGAATATGAGACAGAAAACTGTTTTTTAAACCTTTTTAAAAATTCTACAGGAAATGAATTTTTTTGCCCTTTTCCTGTGGTGCCATACTGTCTGCATTTTCTTTCTGTTCTTATAATAGGCAGAATGAATACAAAGGCCACACGTTTGCTAATCTTCTTGATGCTGTGTGGTACTACGTTGTGGGGTTGAATAATTATGATTAATTGTAAGCCGGACCATGTACATTTCAGAGAGTGGATGGTAATTAAATAAAAGTTAATGATTTTAACATTGTGCTACTGGTATGGATGTATGATACATGGCTCTATTATTCCTACAAGATATACTATGTAATTGCACAGATGTTGTTGGGCTCAAATTTCAAGCCATAAAAGTGTTTGGGGGCTGCTTTTTAATGAAAATAAGGATTTATACATCTTTGCAATTCACAGACTAGACCGAGGAAAGGTGAAACTAAGAGCTGAGTCAGAAAGAAAGCAGGTGGTCAGTAGCGCATGTGTGTGCACACACGTTAATCAGGAGGCTTTTTAGATTTATTGTTCACTTTACTATGTTTTTACATATTTTTATAGAAGGGCAAAAACGCATTTACGTTAATGCTTTAAAATAATTTGAAACGACTGGGCAATTGTAGGCTGCTTCCGAGCATGCCTTTAAGTTCAGGAAAAACTATTTTGTACATTGGACTTGAAGTGGAAATATTAATATTTGTCCCATATTTAGTAGCTTTAGTTGATTTATAGTCACCTATGTTGGTGTATGTTTTGTGTAGCTACGTGGAGAATTATGTACAGTAACTTGAGATTAATTAAATTGAATTTTTATTAAAGATAAACAATAACTAGGGCTGCTTACTTGATTGGCTGTTCAGATACTTAGTATCTCTGCAGTGGTTTTCCAGACCCACAATTGCAAATAAGTTACGCTCTCGTGTTCTCCTAGAATGGGAGTAACGATACTTACCTCGCGTGTTGCTGTGATGGCTGCATCCAGCGCTGTGCACCAGCATCAAGCTGCTTTCTGCAACCTTTAGCTCGTAAAACATCACTACAGCCCCCTGGGATAGGTATTGTTGCCCCAGTTTTCCAGATGAGGAAGTTATCAAGGTTCACGTGACTTCCCCAAGATAGCAGGAAACTCCCAAGGAGCTGAGCTGGGACCCTGCGTATCGAGCACCCGGCCTGGTGCCTCTCACACGACTGTCACTGTTACAGATCCATAGCGATCATTTTCTAGATCCATAGTGATCATTTGGAAAAAGTGAATAAAGAGCCAGAAACTAATTTTCTTCAAAGCTTTAATTGTATTAGACTTAAAAAAAAAATATGATGGTTGTCCTCTCCTAAGGAATAATTTCTCTCTAATAGAGAAAATATTGTATATTTAAGGATTTGGGGGTATACTTAGAAAAGGATTTACTTGTTAAAATTGTTTTTAATTTTTTTGAATTTTAAACGTGACTTTAGAACACCTGGGATATACATACAATGAAATGCACATATTTCTAGCCCATAGCTTATACACTGTATGATAGATGCATGCCATATTTGAACTACTTTATTCTAAATGCATCAAAACCCCCTCTCTCTCCCCTCTCGCCCCCCGTTTCATTATGAAGAATTGTTTAGGGACCTCTGGAGTGGAGGGTTCTTATGGTTTGTCTGAGATTCAGATTTTTCTCTAGACCTTCTATAATTTTATTCTGATTTGCTTTATTAGAAGTTCAGAAGAAAGGAATTCTAAAAATAGTATTAATCTTATGATTTGCCAAGTTAATTTTTCTGGCCATATTTGGAATTAAATTTGAAAAAGGCATTAGAAAAACCTGAAACCCCTCCTGTATGTTTCTTTCCTTGCCTTCCTCAGTGCACGAGTACTCTGTGCGCCTTTTGATGGTTTGGTTTGTCATCTGTTCTGCCTTCCAGTTTTGTTTAGATGATGCTTGCTTAGGTAGCGTCTCCATAAAAGTTATACTTTCTTGTAAAATGTTCTGTGTTTCCAGCAATATTTCCCATTTAGACTAACTCACTTCTTTCTCATTTCTAGGTGAGGACTACAGTTGTTTAAAAGTAAACTAACTTGGCTGTTAGGCAAGGTTATGTTTCTAAAATGTCTTCCTAAAGGTAGAAAATTGTGATGGAAAACATTTGTGTATTACTTTATGTTGTCGAAGTAACCAGTAAACACGGAATACCTTTGAAAGCTATGCTTGACTGTACCAGCCACTAGAGATTTTCCCTTTATGCAAGCACCAAAGCATTAATAAATGCAAGAATAAACTGGCCCTTATTCTGCCTGATTCAAGGTGCATGATTTTCTTCCACTTTTGGAAGTGAGTTTGGCAAGCATCATGAACGTAGGCTGAATACAGCTCTCCTAAATTGTTCAAGGACTGTAATATTTTTGGCAACTAGGTCTTTCTAACAAAGAAAAGAAAGCCACCGTTTTTTCTGTCACGGCATGAATGTATTTTCCTGGGTGCTGCTTGCTTTCTAAAATCACTAAGAGTTGAAAATTTCCAAGGTTGCCATCAACACCCACAGACCCACACACCTCCCTAGTTAATCAAATTTGTAAATATAAATAACTCATGTATTTTCAGTCGTCAGATGATATGGGTACTTTCTAATTGTTCTGTTGGGTACCACATTTTATGAAACTTAGAGTATACCTACTAGTTAATCATACATATATAGTGTTCAGCAGTTTCATTTTTCTCAGAAGCAGTACACTGAACTGAGTAATTATGAACTGAAATAGAACAAAATGCTGGCAGCAGCAACATTATTGAAAAACATGTAACTCCTGACGTGTGTAGCGTATTCTAGGAGAACCATAGTTGAACCATGGTCATACTGGTTCCTGAGAATTTTATGTATAGGCATGCTTTTTTATTTCTTTTGTTAATTAACACAAGGCCATGTGTAACACTTTTTGGTTTATTTGATGATCCTACTAGCTGTCCTCTAAGGCTAGATTTCTTTTAATATTGTCGGCATAACGGCTCCGTTGTTTGAGCAGTCTTCTGTTCTCATAATGCCTAATTTTTGATGAGTGCTGTCCTTTTTGATTTTTTTGAACAGTGACATAATATAGTGACAATTTGTATGTATCAGAGCATCCTTACGATAAGGGAACAGTAGTGGTAGTCATAAACTGTGGCTTCCTAATCAAGAGCAGTCAGTAACTTTCATGTTATCCGGGTGGTTTGCTAGGTACCTGGATTATTGATTGGAACTTCAAGATGGTTTAGTGACTCATCCTTTTGCCATCTTTTTAGCTGATATATTTACTATTACTTCTAGTCATTGCCAGTAGAATGTTCATTGGAAAGTATAGGAATATACTACCAGAGACTAGAGCCAGATGTTGGGGAATCTATCATGAATAATCAGAGCTTCAATAAAAGACCCTTCTGTATAGAGCTCTGGACTTTGAAACAATTAATTGGTAGCCTCCGCATGTATAGAATTCTGCAAGTTTTGGTATGTGTCCACTAAAAATACACTTCACTACTTTTTTTTTTTTTTTTTTAAATAATATACAAGGTCTTACTCTGTCATCCAGGCTGGAGTGCAGTGTTGCGATCATACCTCACTGCAGCCTCGAATGGCTGGGCTCAAGTGATCCTCCGGCCTCAGCCTCCCAAGTAGCTGGGATTATAGGAATGTGCTACTACCCTGCCTGGCTCTTCTTGACAGTGTTTTTAAAAGCAAGAGAAATTATCAAGACATTACAAAGTGTTAGGCAATAAACTATGAGAGGAGAAAGATGACTTGACATTAAAGTATCATTGGAAAAGGTGGAAAACCTTCTGTAGAATTATTATTTTTATTAAGCATAATGAAGTGGGCCTGGTGTGGTGGCTCATGCCTGTAATGCCAGCACTTTGGGAGGCTGAGGTGGGAGGATTGCTTGAGGCCAAGAGTTCGAGACCAGCCTGGGCAACATAGCGAGATCCCCATCTCTAAAAAATAAATAAAATTAAAAAAAAAAAAACAACTATCAGGAGAGGGAAGTAAGTACTCAAGACCTTGATCTCTTCTCATGATCCTTAACTAACTAGCTCAATATCCCAGCAGTCTGATGTAATTTTAAGAGCAGGTTTTAGTGTTCACAAAATATTGACAATATTGAGATAGGTGGTACTTGCCTTGCATTGTTTGAATTTCCCATTTTTAGAAAACCTACCTTGCAAACTGTGCTGTGTTCTTTGGTTTTTGAGGTGCTTCAGACTTTCCCATATTAAATTCTTAGCAGTTTTCTTTATGTATTGGCTATAATTCAGGCCTGTTTTTGGCAGAGGGATCTTATTTTAATGTTGTTTGAATATTAATTAATGCTAGATTCTTATAATTAATCGACCAAAAATAACCCGTGGAGCTGCAGATGTACCTAGGGTTCTAAATTTTCACTAGAATTGTTAGTTTTAGAAATGTTTACTCTGTCACTTGAGAGGAAATGCTGCCTTGAATCCAAAATGAGTTGCCTTATGAATAACTTATTCACATGGTGTCTGTGGGTTGTATAGGGCCACGGAGTTTTCAAATGTTATGAGCCTTTTGATGCAGCTATTAACAGGGGTTATCTACTCAATTCAGAGAGTAGTAACACACACCAGCCAAAGACTCCAATGGGCTTTCTTTCATGGAGAAGAACCGAGAAGTACAGTTGTCCCCTGGTATCGTGGGGGATCGGTTCCAGGACCCCCATGGATAGCAAAATCTGAGGATGTTCAAGTCTTTGATATAAAATGGTGTAGTATGTGCACATAACTTACTTAAAATCATCTCTGGATTATTTTTCCTAGTATAACATAAATAATTATTATACTGTATTGGTTTTTTGTTTTGTATTTTTTTGTTGCATTGTGATTTACTTTGTATTGATTGATAGACAGGGTCTCACTCTGTCACCCCAGCTAGAGCATGGTGTCGTCGTCATAGCTCACTGCAACCTCAAACTCCTGGGCTCAAGTCATCTCAAAAGAAAAACACCCAAATGTTTCTCAGAAAGCTTTGGTTCTTGATTCTAATATGAAAGAACTGAGTGGGGGGGGAGTTGACTTAGCACTAACTATTCCAGGTCTTTGAATCAGTTTTCCTGGCTGGTGAACCCCCGACCCTCCCACGGACTGCATTCAGCTCTGGGGAACCTCTCCAGTGACACCAACAGAAGCGGATTTACCTTTTCCTCTCTTTTCCCAACACATTTGCAATAGAAAAAGGATTATGCAAACTGATACCTTGCAGGATGACTGTCATTTGGAATTTGTGTGATTATTAGAATTTGTATGAGACACAGAATATCCCTTTTCTTCCTGTTCATTCTCCATTTGCACTCTTCCTTCCCACTATCCCAGGAAGTTACTGAATTATTCAAGGTTCCTCTCACTGTTGCACATTAAGAATTCCTATTGTTGGCACAAAACCCATTACTCAACCCTCATCTTGGGGAGGCTGTCATCTTCTCGTTGCTGATATGACTGCGAAATGTTGCAGTTTTAAGCACATGTGTTTGTACCCTGGGGAGGGTTATTCGCTGATACAGATTGCCTGTGTTGTGTATTTATGTGAAAAAATGCTGGAATTGTTTATGGTTTTAATGTATCCTGAGTAATGACTTTGTGGGTGGGATTGAGGGTGAAGCTCTGTCAGTTTTGAAATCTGTAAACTGGAGCAAGCTTGCCTACTGCTTTTCCAGGAACTCACATGGGCCCCCAAAGACTAGGATTTGTGCTGAAACATACTTCTGAACTTTGCCTCTCACCTGGAAAATAATACATCTGTGCACAAATCTGGACAGCTCTTTCCATGCCCCCACTGTGTTAGGGCTGTCTCACTGCTACTCTTTTACAGA
>RJWJ010031328.1:0-19285 GCA_004363605.1 Indri indri
AACTTTCCCTGCATAGAATTAGAAAATAGAATCTTTTCCCTGTAGGGTCCTCCCAATTATTATAAAAGGGGAATTCCTTCTTCACTCAATGTCCTTTCTAAGATTTTGCTTAAAATTTTATCTCTTTGTGAATTGTCAGGTTTGTTTTTTATGTTTTTTGTTGGAAATAGATGCATTTGTGGGAATGAAGTGATTGGTTTGCTTTGTATAAAAGAGGATTGAAAGGATTTCCTGCATGAAGGCTTTGGCATAACTCAACCAAAAGAGGAGAAAGCAAAATTAAGGCTAGTTTACAAAACCATCTCCATGCTTAGTCTGACAGAGAACACTTATTCTCAGGATAGTCCTCATGCAAAAGCATAGGCCCTTTGCGCGATTCTTGTGGGCAAGTCCATAGCTCTAATTCTTTTTCCTGTCATTAAGGGCTACTCTATAAAGAAACAGGGGAACTATAAAGGATTAATACAGTTCTACAGCAACAAACTGAAATGACCAAATCACTAGTTTTTCACCTACCACATGATGCTTGGCAACTCTACCCATAGATACACATATACATAATTGGATTTCCAGCAAAATTTTTGGTAATAACTATAACAGTATTAACATACTGAATATTGTCCTGAGTTGGTCATGTTTTTAATGACTATAACTCTGGCCTGTTATTATAAATTAGTTTAGCTTTGTAACTAATGATTTAGGTTATGTGAGGTTTGTTTCACACTGCAGCACAGAGACGTGCATTTTCATCAACATTTGGTGAATAAAATTTGTTAAGTAGTCAACTTTAAGGTATAAACATTGTGGCTTAAATGTGAAATATTAATACTTATTTTACTAAATATTCCCCAATTGTTTGTATAGTATCTCTTCTTTGGTGATGTGACATATTACACAAGCGACCTTAACTCCCAGGGAACACACTACCAAGTTCACTGTTTTAAAATTCTACCTGCTTCTGTCTTTTAGTAAACTTAAGTTATTTGACTTACTCCTGTCACTCAGCAAACTTATTTGGGGCAGAACATAGTAAATGCCTCCAATTCTGTTTGTCAAGATGCTTTGGATATAAATGTTTAAATGGGCAGTTCATTTTTAGTCATCCCATACTTTTAAGGATTTTTTTTTCCATGTAATTTTTGTGAGGGAAAAATATTATCTTTGGTGATCAAATGCCAATGTCTTTATCATTGAAAATGATACACTGATAGAAATTGATGCTTTGATGTCAGAAAGTATCATACAGTAACAGTCCCTAAAATCTGCTTGAGCAGGTTCAAGAGGCATTATCTGGATGGATTATTCTACTTTCCATCTCTTAGACCTTTCCCAACCTTTTCAATATTTTAAAATATTCACCTGCCCTCATACTACAAAAAGAAAAAGAGAGGAATAGGAGAGCAGCAATTAAGAAGATGTTTATGTATATATTTATAATTATAAAGCTTACAAATTTTAGCATAAACATATAGCAATGACTGGGAGCTGTTGAAAAGCAGCTCACCATTTCTTAGTGCTTATTTATTTATTTATTTATTTATTTTTGAGACAGAGTCTCACTCTGTTGCCCGGGCTAGAGTGTCGTGGCATCAGCCTAGTTCACAGCAACCTCAAACTCCTGGGCTCAAGCAATCCTCCTGCCTCAGCCTCCCAAGTAGCTGGGACTATAGGCATGCACCATCATGCCTGGCTAATTTTTTTTTCTATGTATTTTTTATTTGTCCAGCTAATTTTCTTTCCATTTTTAGTAGAGATGGGGTCTCGCTCTTGTTCAGGCTGGTCTAGAACTCCTGACCTCGAGTAATCCTCCCACCTCGGCCTCCCAGAGT
The DNA here is from genome assembly GCA_004363605.1 of Indri indri. Classification (NCBI taxonomy): domain Eukaryota; kingdom Metazoa; phylum Chordata; class Mammalia; order Primates; family Indriidae; genus Indri; species Indri indri. Next base: position 1,830 of record RJWJ010031328.1, read on the forward strand.
GCTAGGATTACAGGCGTGAGCCACCGCGCCCGGCCTTTGGTGCATATTTAATGCCGTAACATACAAGAAGGCTTGCTCAAACATTCTTCCATCTTTACTAACTTGGCAAGCATCTCTTGTTACATACCTACTGTGTGCCAGGAACTCTGTTACCAGCACTGTTCTTTAACAATGAATAAAATTTTTAAAAGTCTTCCGTTTATTGCGTGTCAATTCTGGTTGAAGAAGGCAGACAATAGCAAAATCACATAGGTCAGATGATAATATCAATAATGCAGAAAAATACAGTCAGGTAAAGTGGTGAGGGTAAGTGTATGTGAATTACTTTAAATACAGTAATATGGGGAAGACTCTATGAGAAAAACTGGAACAAAGGCTGCAAGGAAATAAAGAATAAACCACATGGGTATTCAAAGAAGCACATTCTACGCAGAGGAAACAGTAAGAGCAAAAATCCCAAGGTAAGGACATGCTTCGGTTCAAACAAAAGCCAGGAGCAGATGTGACTAGAATGAGTAATAGGAAAAGCGTCAGAACATGAGGTCAAAGATATCACAGGTAGACAGATCATGTGAGCTCATTGGCTGGGTTAAGAACTACGAATTTTATTCTGAATGAGAGGTGACACAATCTCAAGAATGCAGAGAAATGACATGATCTGATTCACCTTTCAAAGGATTAGTTCTGCTGCTCTGTGATGAATAAATAAACCATAAGGAGGCAAGGGTGTAAGCAGGAAGCTTTTAGAAGGCTATTGCGATAATTCAGGCAACAGATGATGCTAAGATGGTAGCTGCGTAGGTGGTAAGAAGTAGTGAGACTCTAGATATATTTTGCAGTTAGGTGGAACAGGATTTGCAGACAGATCAAATGTGAGATGTACGAGCAACAGAGTTGGGAAGCATGACTCCAAAATGTGTGACCTGAGCAACTGGAAAAGTGTAATGGGATTATCAATGTGTAAATAACAGGATTTCCTGAACATGATCCCTATTTATGTTAAAAAAAAAAAAGAGCAAAAAGTTTCTAACATTTTATAGGTTTCCTTTCTGCTCTCTTTAACTAAAAAATTGACCCTCCTGATTAATTTTACTCAGTTCTTAGATACTCTGGCAAATCATGATTCTCTCTTTCCATTGTTTTTGCTACCTATACACCTTCATTTAAGCAAATGTACATATATATTAGCAAATTTTTCATCCAAAACCAATAAGTCATAAATCTGGGAAATAAAACCCCATAAGCTTGCCACCTAACTTCCACGAGGCTTTTAAATTCTTTGCGACTGCTGATTCAAACCAGTGGTGCAGGCAGACATTAAATGAGTACCATGGTATTCTTTCTAAAGGTGCCCGAAGACAGAGGCTGAAAATTCTTTAACTCTTATCAAGACAGCATCAAGGAAAGCAGGCAGTCCACAGCACTGTGAGAAAAAATAGCAGCGTCCTTCGCAGGTGAATAAGGTACACACTTCCCTACTCAGGGCCTCATCATCTAATCAAGGTAAATTGGTGCGAGCTGCCAAAGGAGTGTAAGAGTCAGAGGTCATTTGATGCCAGGGGGCTGGTATGCTTCCCTTCCACGTGTGTGCCATCTATGGCTGATGTCTATCATTAAGTTAAGCCCAAGTGATCCTCAGCGCAAGATGAGAGGGTGACTGTTCCATGATCTCTGCCAGCATTTCCCCAGGTGGGTTCTGCAGATCATTAACTACTAAGATGCTCTGAGATGGAAAAAAGTTTCCCTGATCAGGTAAATATAGGAAATGTTTATTCTGCATTCCTCCTGTAGAAATTTACAATGTTCCTTCAGTAAAGGTTTTGACAAGTCCTGTGGTAATTAAACCGTTAACTGCTTAACTAGCATTTCCCAAACTTATTTTACCAACAGGTAAAGAAAACAAGGACCTTAATTAGAACAATGAGAAGAGGATGACCATTTGGAGACACACTGCAAAGGAAAATTGTCAAAATTTGGTGGATGATTTAATGAATGGATGAAGGAGATGTAGCTTTGAAAGAGGACTTCAGTTCTTCACCTGACGACCAAAAAAGGGGCAAAATTACACGTCAAAACAATTGACTTCAAAATTTAAAAAATTCTTTTGTTTTAATTGTACTCTTCAGGCACAAATTGCTATGTTCCATATACTAAATCAGGCACCAAGAACAAGAACAATGAACGAGAAAGAGACCAATCTTGCTTTTGCACGACTTAGCCTACATGAGCCATTAGGAGAACTAGCCTGCTAAGTGCACAGGAATGCTATGATTTGGGAGCACTAATACTTAACTTGGGTTTGGGAATGTGGAAAGCGGTGTTCAGGGAAGCATTCCAAGAAGAAATAACATGTAAACTGAGACCTAAAGCAGCAGAGCATTCTGGTCAGGTGATAAGAGAAAGAGGAGCGTTGAGATTTAGGATCAAGACCGACTGATCAGATGAAGGGCCTAGTGAGTCAAGGATAAGCAATGGAACGAAGAAAGGTGTGGTAAGTGTGCATGTCACATACAAAATGAAGGGGTTAAACACAGTTAAATAAACTGTGTGTCACTGCTGCCATATTGTAGGCATAAATATTTCTAAATGAATATAAAATCTGGCTCTTTCCGAAAGAAGTCCAACACCCCCATCCAGTACATGAGAAAATTCTTCTGGATACTGGGATGCCATGTCATATGGTGGAATTAAAGAGAGGGAAATAACCCCCTTTGGTTTTCGGATCCCTCTCACATTCAAAAAGATCATTGGTCCCTTCTCCCACACACAAAAAATTAAAACCTACAGGTGAATTAGAGACCACTGGACAGTGTATAGGAGAACTGTTCATACACTGAGGTCTGAGGATTGGAAGTTTGAACTGTGTTCTTAAATACCTGACATTTTACAATGACTCTGTCTTCCATAGCCTTTTTCAAGTGATCAAAGCATACTTCCAAATACTAGAATTCTGCTGACATATCTAAAGGGATTAAAAGGTAAATACTACATTGAAGCAATGTGTCTTGTAAAATTGAAACTGCAAGTAACTTTCTGCAGGTAACTGGGCTTTTCCCTTGCTCCGCCCTTCACACTCTGACTCAGCTCGAGTTAAAAACTCTTTCCTGCCTTGAACATGTTCTTGGTGTCAGAAGGCAGAGTCCTCACACACCCAAGTAAACTCTCAATCTCTGTTTAGCTCCCACTTGCTGCAATGCTATACTTCTAACCCTCCATTAGCTCAGCACCCTGACATGCATCTTCATTTGTAATAAAATACATTTGATGTATTCATTAAAATGTGAGCACATACCTACAAACCATTTTTGATACACCACGATGGAGCCAAAATTTTAGATGACTCTTTGTTGACAGCAACTTGACCTATTTCTAACACTTTTATCCAATTTGGCATTTGGATAGCATTCTAGCAAATGTTAAAATATGAAAAGGACGATCCACCATCTTGGGCACCAAACTCACACACCTTTTGTAATACTTTATGAATCTTTTTCACTTTTTTCAGTAAGGCAGCTTCACACTAAAGGAGTTTTCCATTTGAAACACAAATCAAAGTGCACTGGTACCTAGCAGGTGCAATAGAAGGATATGCAAATTTATTTTTACCTGGTTGGGTAAAGGAATTAGGAACATAGCACTGTCTCCTCTACAACCCCTTTAAAGTTAGAATTACAAAAGTCAGGAAGAAGGGTTCATTCGTGTCCCTGGTCCATTGGCCCCTGGATGGCAAGAACTAGGGCTCGTTCACTGTTCTATCCCCAGTATTTAGCATAAACCTCACAATTTTTGGCAACTAGACAACCCTAGTAAGTGCTCAGTATATAACTGTTGAATGAACAAACTAGTAAAAGCATAAAGTGCAACTATTATAAACAAAGCATAATAACTGGCAATATTTATAAATGAAACAAACTCCTTGGTTGGAAAACAATGTGGTGCCAAACTGTTTAGCTGCATTTTGCCTTGTAAAACTATTTTCTAAAGGAACCACTAAAATGAATTAAGGATTATGCAGCATGTAAAAGATTTGGAAGAATACAGATTGTTTCTTAATCGAAGGGCAGAATGACTAGGAGAAAAAAAGGATGATTCCCCATCTTCCCTTCCTAGAGGACAACTTGGGTAGAAAATCTTTTCACTCTCTAGGTCCGGACTGTCTATAAATAAAGAACATACTTAGCAATCCACCAAGTGATAAAAACATATGTTAAGAAGGATAATGAGCCTTAATGGAGGAAGTAGATCAAAATAAATCCCTTTTAAAGACGATAAATGAATCCTGTTACCAAAAACCATTTTTAAAAAATGCATGGAAATTGATATTTATATACTCTCTTTGTCTTTCAAAAATGTAATGTGGTAGTCCCAGCTACTTGGGAGGCTGAGGGCAGGAGGATCACATGAGCCCAGGAGTTCCAGACCAGCCTGGGCAATACTATATCTTAAAAAAATTTTTTAACTGTTTAAAAATGTAATGCGATTACCCTTTACAAATAATTTTTTTAGCGAAGTTGAGAAACAGTAATATTATCAATATTAGAAATTTGAGTAAGTGCCTGCATTCATATACAAATTTATGAAAAGATATTGAAACCACTCAAGTTGGGAAAACCAAGGCATAATGTTAAAATATCTTGACTCCAAGTTTCTTTGAAGTACTTTTCAGAAATGTCTTCTATCAAAATTCTTGTATGTTACAAAACTGTCTTCTTCACCAGTTGTATCCCATTTTTGCTTACATGTAATCCACTGTCTACTTTGAGAGGATAAGCATCAATTTCCTAGAACTGATGGCCTGAACATTATTTAATAGAGTTTTAATGTATGGCTAACCTGTTCCTCCCCATGTCTTCCTATCTCAGTAAATGACAGGTTCATTTTTCCAGTCTCTGAAAACATAAATCTATTAATGTAAGAAGATGTAGAAAAAACTAAAGAAGTGTTTCTCCTACTCTCATACCTCTCTCAATCCTTCTGACACCAAATTCGCCAGCGGACAGCACTGGCTGGGTATCCTCCAATGCAATTCAATGTAACACTATTTACCTGGAGACAGCATCAGATGCCACAGTTTGAGGGCTCAGGACCACACAACTGCCCCCACTTCAGATGCCAATGGCACATCCCAGGTTGTGACTTGTACTCTTGACCAACCAATTATAAATTAAAGATCCCATGATCCCCCTGTTCACGTTGGATTAATTTTCTAGAGCAGCTCACAAAACTCAGGAAAACACTTTACATATGGTTACCTATTTATTATGAAAAATACAAAGCATATAGATGAACAGCCAGTTGGAGAGATGCACAGGTAAAGTATGGGAGAGGTGGTACAGAGCTTCTGTGCCCTCTCCTGGTATACCACCTCCATGTGTTCAATACAGAAGCTCTCTAAACCCTGTCCTTTTGAATTTTTATGGAGAGTTCATTATGTAAGCATGACTGATTAAAGCATCGGCCATTGGTGATCAACTCAGCATTTAGCCCCTTTCCCCTCCATGAAGTTGAGGGGTGGGGCTGAAAGTCCCAACCCTCTAATCAGGCCTTGGTCTTTCTGGTGGCCAGTCCCCAGTTGGAAGCTACCTAGGGGCCCCCAGTCATTGGTCAACTCATAAGCATACAAAAGATACTCTGATTAAGGGTGTTAAGAGCTATATGCCAGGAGACAGAGATGAAGACCGAATATATATTTCACAGTATTGCAACTAGCAAATTCAGTCAGCTACACTTTAAGACTATCTTCCCACCACCTTCAATGTCATCTCCAAGCCACCGTTATCTCCCACCTAGATGGTTTGCAAGAAAAAGACTCATCTCATGTTTCCATCCTTGCCCATCTACAGTCTAATTTCCATCCTACTCTTCCAAAGAGCAAGTCAGAGCATGCCACTCTTCAATGTCACATCTTGTCAGAATAAAACCCAGAGTCCTCAAGGGCCCGCATCATTCATACCGAACATCTCCTCCCACAAGGGCCTCCATGACCTTCTGTCATGCCACTCTTGCTCTTGTTCTCCCACTGAGCCCTCAGCTGTGAGATTTACACTCACTGTTTTCTCTGCCTGGAATTCATTTCCCCCAGACATCTAAAAAAGCTCCCACTCCCTTGCTTCCTCCATAGAGAAAAGCAATTGCCCCCTTATTAGTTTGCTCTTCCCTGACCAACCTGTATAAGAAAGACAGCTATGGGACATGTGTACTACCTACAGATAACACTAAGCCTGCTTGATTTTTCTTCATAGCATTTATTCCACCAGATATATTATCTATTGGAATCAAATTTAAGAAGATTCACCTACTTGTTAATTGGCATTCTAAATGCTTAGAGTCTGGCACATAGTAGGCACTCAATAAGTGTTTACTGAAAGAGAGAATTAATAGTTCCTAAAAAGTATTGACAGACCAAGAAGTGAACAACAGCATGATGTATACCTGGGATCCAGGACACAAACTCAAATGCCTACAAGGGCAACGTCCTCACTACTCATCAACCTTGTTCCTAGCCTTCCCCACATGTGACGTTACCTCTGGGAATTAACCTCCGTGGGAAGCGCTGCATTAGATGTCATGAATTACAAAACACAGCAAAGCTGAAGGAATACAGAAAATTAAGGTCCTCCCTCACTCCATCTCACAACACTCAATATACTGCTCCTCACTCAGTAGGCACTCACTAATAAATGACTATCTAGAAGGATGATCATTTTTATTTTACTGGAGAGTAAAGAAGAATAAGAGAGATGACATTTTTCTCATGACTTGAACTTACACAACTGGACAAAGGGAGAGAGCAGTAGTAGTAGCAGAGGCAGGCTCTTCGAGTTCTCACAAAACACGAATTCCTAGTTATGCTTTGGATGGGAAGGGCTTCATTTCAGGCATGTGGGGGAGAAAGGGTGGAGGGAAAAATGCTCAGACTATGCTATTTTTAATTTATTTGGTAAGAATGGCTATTTTTCCCTCTGATATTCTTGAACCACCCAAATGTCATGTTTCCATGCAAAGCTGTCTGGATGCTATCAAAGGCATGGCTCTGAGGTGAGAGGAAGGAATCATACGCTCATCTTCTCACATGCTGCTACTGCTGCTGATTTTGTAAAAGCTTTGTGACCTAGAAAGGAGATGTACGGTATGAATGATGCACGGACTGCAGAGAGCATAGGGCGTCATCAGTCTATTTATACCTCCAGGAAGGAAAAAATGAGTACAGGGCAATGACTCTATATTCCAAGGACTGGGTATGCAAAGATCGTCTGAAAGAAACAATAAACAACGGAGTGAGGGAGGCACTTATGCCGTCAGTGAGAAATAAAAGGTGAGGCCATATTCCCATTTTCTTTGGTCTTCCAAAAATTCGGTTTGCTTTTAAAGAATTTCAGGTTGATCCCTGATACTCCCCACTACTGTGTAAAGTATCCTTAGTCTGGGTTAAATACACTGCCACCCACAATTCAAAAATTGGCTTCACTCCATATGTGCATACACGCTCACATTTGGCTATCATCTGCAACCATTTGGATACACTGTAAGTCTTGGGGGAAAGTTTTTCAGGGCTAAGAAAGTATTTGGAAAAGCCTTACAGTTAGTTACTCCTGTGACTTAACTCTGAGAAGGGGAAAAAAATGAGATTTACGCAGATTTGTACAATATGGGAGAGATTTTTTTTTCCCCAAGGTATGGAGTTCGTTTCTCTTAAATGGTGAACTATTTCCAGGACAAAGCAGGAGAAAAAGCACACAAGCCCAGCTGTTAACACTTATCTCTGCATCACTATAGACTATAACACCAGGCTTTACTTCTAGACTTCCATTTGTTTCTAATGTAAGCAGGATAATGTGGAGCCCACTAGAAATGATACTGTGAAACTTATCCATTTTGCTTTTTAGTAACCCGTTTGCAATTTCTGCCAGCTTGATTTGCTTTCGGAGTTATTTTACTAGCAGGGGCGATGGGTTTGCTGACAGCAGGCCAGAGTATGAGGTTCTAAGGCTTGATGTTAGGTATTTCCTAGTGCAAAATGTACTGATGTACACAAGCTCGCACCTGGAGCCAGGATTCCTTAATGCAACACAAACTGATCTGCTTGGAATATACCCAAGGTTCACAGCAAACACTTCCTGTTTCTATCACTGTCTAAGTCTTCTCATCATTTCTGAGGCAGACAATTTAAAGCTTGCTTCACCCTTTCATCTGCTGAAATCCCGTTTGGTTTTAATTCACTGAGCACGCTCGATTATTTCATCTGTTCACTTCTTCCACAGCCTGACCTATAAAAGGGGTGAGGCTGAGTCTTGCTCAAATCAGAGAGAATTAATGCTTTTAATTCTTTCCTTTCAAAAACTTCCTAGGTAATTTTTGAGCTTGTAAATGTCATTAATTTGCTGTCAAGTCAATGATATTTTTAAATCAGTTGCTACATGTAAGAAACATAGTGGCTGATGGATACAGTCACTGGATTTAGAATTAAAGTAGTAAACTTATCTGATTAACCAGATTTCCCAAAATGTAAACGGCTGATATAAATCAATACAACCAATTTGTTTTGTTGTTTTTGTTTTATGCATGGGCTTATGGGTTTAAGAGCTATTGCTCTCTGTTGTTCCTGTGTCCTCAGTGCCAGAAAGGAAAAGTGGGCAGTGTGAGGCTTATTAGATGAAAGACACATGCACATGAAAAGCTGAGACTCATGATGGAGAGGCCAGGAGCTGGAGGAGCAGGGATGAGGAAAGCAGGACAGACACAAAAACTCAGCCACAGGTACTTTAAACTAACAGCTACTTGATAAATATGTGCGGGTTGCTCATGCAATAGAGGGGAAAGGATCGTGTCCTGTATCGTCTTTGAAAACTCCTCTACATGCATCATGCTACCAGAAATAGGAACTTGATTTTCATGTGCTTAGTAATTACAAAGGTCTCTTGTCTCTTAACTTTCTGCTACATAAACCAGTAATGCAAGATCCACCCTCCTCCTCTTCCCTCTTTCTTACTGACACAAGGAAGTTAACCAAATGAGCCCGCCTTTCAATGGAGATCAACCTGGCACAGACAAAACCCATTGTTCTTTCAACAGATTATGGAAGCACCAACATTCAGGGGAAGTTTTGAACAATTTGGCACATTTTCTGAGAGGCAGAGTAATGGTGTTCCAAAAGAAAATTCACTAAATGAAAAAAGCAGACCAACAGTTAATATCTACTTTTCTTTGTAAAAAGGAATTTTATTTTCATGGAATAGGGTTTCTTATGATTTCCACATTTAATCTTTAACTTATGCTAATGCATCTCTTCGTAATTGTCGGCATAATTACTGTGAAGCAAAAGAAAGCAAAGGGACTTATTCAGACATATTTAACTTATACACAACAAATGGAAGAAGATAGTCTTGTGCAATTTTTAAAAAGCACCGTAGGAATAACCAACTACTGATCAAATTTTTTGAAGCAAACAGATTCTTTAGATTTCCTCTTTTTGTGTTTATATACTTGATCACACTGACAGTCGTTATTCCCTCATTGTTCCAGAAAATAATGAGGTATTACCTAAATAGCTTACATCAGCAAGTAATCCTGGTCTAACTGTATTTGTAATTCCTCCTCTCACCAACACCCTCTTACATATCTACGCAGGCAGTCAAGCTCCTGTATCCAAGTTTGGGGTAAGGACTATAGTGATACAGTTTAGCAATATCCATAGATGGAACAGAGTAAGATTTTCTCTCCAATGGTACATTTATATTAAATGCCCTTTAAATCAATTTCTACATAACTTCTTGCAAAAAGAAATAAAAAGCAGCAATTAGCATTGACAAAGCTAAACCAGAGACAAATATAAGAGAAATATTTTCTTTCTATTAATATGACATTCAGTACACCTATAGAGGAGCACTTCTATGTGGAATTTTGACTCGTTCGAACTCTGCTCATTACCACTGACTGATAAATTATGAAAGATAATCATGGCCTCCCCTAAAAAAAGGATCCCTCAAGCATTATATACATATATATATATATATATTCAAGGATAATTCAACCTATTTCCTGTGACACTGCCTTTTTGTGCAATACTATATCAGTGGACAATATAATTTTAGCACGTATTTTTGTGCATGTTTTTGCCCATGTTCACATTTATTAAGTTTAAGCACATGCTTCAATATTCAGTGTTTTAAGTTGAGATCATAATTTTAAAAGACACATAAATCACACATTTTAAAGGGGTTGTTTTTTAGCTTTGACTTCCAAACTGCTAGATTTTTACAAACTACTAGTGAACATCAATTTCAAAAGCATTGTCTTACAATTTCTGATCTTTAAACACAGTGCAGTGCTGTTAATGAAATATTTCCATTTGTCTCCCACTTTCAGCCCCATGGTGGGATTACACTTCCTTGTCTCCTTGACATTTAGTGAGGTCATGTGGGGTCAGGGAAATGTATGCACAAGTGGCCGCATCCCTACGAGCCAGAAGTGCTAAGAGCCAGTGCGTAACTTACCACGTTCACCCCCGACCCTGCCATGTAATTGTGAAAGCACGTGGCACGTGGTGCTTCCTTCAGAAGTAACTGTGGGAAGCAGACTCTTCCCCCCAACCCACATAGACATGAGGGAAATCTTTTTTGTTATAAGCCATCAAGATTTTTGTGGTGATTGTTACTGCAAGCTAACTTAACCTGTCCTGACCACTACACGTACCAGGTTGTGATTAGGAGTCACGCACTGGATGTTTGATAAAATATTACATGAAGCAACTTTATACGTAAAAGCCATTTTAATATGGAGTGTGTAGTGTCCATGATTCAATTCCATTTTGGTGTAGAACTCCATGTTTGGACATAGATGTTCACATTTTGTATGAAGTAAAGGGTTAACAAGCAGTTCAATATTCAACAATAAATGAGAAAAATAGAGGCAGATGAACTGATTCAGAGGTGCAAAAGGGTCAATCAGAAGGAGGCTCTCCCCTGGGAAAAGCAGAAGCTGAGAAGACAAGATTTCAGAGAATGGAAAGTAGTTCCCAATGAAGCTAGAGAGGTTGGCAGGGCCTTGCACATCATGGGAAGGAGCAAGAAATGCATGCTGTGGACCCTGGGTGCACTGTAAGATTATAAGCATATGCACTGTTTGATCAGATCTGTAATTCCAAAAGGTTTCTGTCTGCAGTTTGGAGGCAGAGTTGAAGAGAACAATGGGTGGAAATACAAGAGTGAGATGAGACAAAAAGAGTAATCGGGAGGAATACTTTACTCATCCTGCTCAAAAACATCCCATGAGTGACCACAGCTTACAGAGTGAAATGTCCTCCAACATCAGGGGACAGAGATGAGTGGTAAAGGCCCCAGTCTCTGATTTCAACTTCAACTCGTGCCACACACTAGCTGTATGATGTCCTGGGTTCTTTATCCATACATTTCTACTTCTTGGGTTTATCATGAAGATTAAATAATACACGTAAAATGCTTAATTTAGCAAAGCACCTGGCTTTTAGTGAGACTTAACTTGCTCATCTAGTGCATTTTATGACCCATGACATAAATAAGCCATTATTCTTCAATACCGTATTTTTTTCATTCTTCCTCTACTAATGATTTTGCTTTTGGCTATGTCTTTCCCCAGCCTCCATCTGCTCAAATTCCCCTCATCCTTCAGGCCCAGCTCAACTACAGTCTATACCATAAAGGCTTCTCCGAATGCCCCCTACGCCCCAGGAAATAATTTCTGTCAATTCTGAACTATACCACAGTTTCTAACTGCTTCATGACACTTAATTATAAATTATTTGCAGGTTTTATTTTTCTCAACTATATTTTCCTTTAACCAGTATTACCTCTTATTTATCCATGTATATTCCTAGCAGTGATTAGTTGTTATGCCTTCAACTTACTGATCTTTGTTGAATAACTCAAGGAATTCGAGCAAATCCTAACATATAACTTGATAATTTATTAGTATACTATTAATATATGTTTTTATTCATAAAGTGTGAGAAACAATAACTATTTCACAAAACTGGTAGTTTTCTTCCTGCTTTTACCTATAAATAATCAGAAGTTAGACAGGTTATGTCATTCTTTTAAAATGGCATGGCATATTGATGACAAATTCTAAAGGAAAATTTATAATCTCTGATATAAACCTCTAACTCACATATCCCAGGAGCAGAAGGGAAGAAAGCCAATCTTCCACAACTGGTCAGATAGCATTCTTCATTTCCATGGCCATAAAGGTATCACAAGGCTGATAAGTATCCTTATAAACAACTGGCTGTTGAAAAACAATTTGATTTTTCCCCAGACACCACCACCAAGTAAACCTACTGCGTCTGTCTGGGTACTCTCTGTCTAGGCTGTAGTAAACAAGCATTCAAGAAGTGTTACATAAGTGATGTGACTTATTGAGAAATAGATTTGTACTTGAAATGCAACTGGCTCCTGTAGTTTGATCACTGTAACCTGAAAAACATATGGCCTATCAGCGGCCACTTAAGTGATCAAACCAAATTAAAAGAGACTTAGAGAATAATTCTTACTTACCATTCTGATTTCAACTTTTCTGAAGTAGGCTTTGACCTTTAACCTCTACCCCATGAACTTCTCACTAAAGCCAGCTCTAAGCAACCCATAGAACCACAGATCCAACCCAACAACTTGTTTTCCCTTATAAATTACTTAAAAATTTAAGTCTTTCGGAGGCCAAAACTTAAAAATTAAGTGCTAACTACTCCTTGAGAAACAGGAGCAGTTATCTGTCTAGGATACCAACCTGCTTCACAGAACACATCACTTTAACTTTTCATACCTCAACACAAATGTTAATTCTTTCAAATGTCCTTTGCATAGGCTTCTCGCATACTCATTAGACTCAAAGCTTAATTAGATTTCTTTGGATCTTACACCATACAATGACTTTTAAATTTTTATACAGTGCCCAAATAAAGATAATCAGAAAAAGAGCAAAGCAATTACTAATTTTGAAGGTATACTTATTAGTATACTACTAACATATGTTTTTATACCTATATCAAAATAGGTAGGAAAATTATCATTTATGTATAGTTCCTTTAACCAAAGAAATGCCACCAAAAGCAAAGGTCTACTAGGTAGTGCTAGCTGTCTGTTCATATTTTTTCCAGACTGACTTATGCAACACCCTGATGTTTAAAACTATTCTGTCATGGAAAATCTGTCTCTGGGGTGGGATCGGGGGAGGGTGTCCCATTTTCTTTTAAAGTTATAATAAGAAACAGACAGTTAAACAATACAATAAATTTCTTGTATTTAACATTTTAAATTATGCATTGCAAGGCTACAAGGTAAAGACAGAAATATGTATTTGAAAATAAAAAATTAGCAGAGACCCTTTTTGCCCACAGCATGAATACAATAAAATCAAAATATTTTGCCTTATAAGAGAAGCAGTCAGCAATACTCAGTGATCTGGATATTTTTCAAGTGCAGTAAGTCACACATCAAATGGAGTTTTTATCTGGTTGTCTTCAAATGTTACTGTAGAAGTTTAAAGACTGTTAAAAGATAATAATTTTCCCTTTCATGAATGTAAAGAATCAATGCTGTGAGTACAATAAAACTTCATTCGTGTTTCTCCTTTCTCCATGTTGACTAGAAGGCAATATAAATAAACAAAAATCATACTCCATGTCATATATGAATGTTAGGACAAAAATAAATTTAGAGTACTTTTCCAATTGAGTCTTGGTCTCTCTGACAATTAAATCTTCTTACTGACTTCATATCCTTTCTTCCAAAGCTAAGGGCTTTTAGAGTCCTATTGTCATTTTTTTGGATTATAGAAAAATTATATTTTGAAACTAAGTGAAGATTTCCATTTTTTAACATTTGAAACAGACTTCAAGACAAGACATATTAAGTGACAAGAGAAGCCAAGAATCACGGGTCTGGCTCAGTGATTAAAAGCAGTTTCTGGACTGGAAGCAAGGCACATCTCTGGACTTTGGTTTCATCACAGGAAACGGACTAACTTACAACATAGCACAGTCCACATCCTACATGATGAAGATATTATGATAGAAAGCTAAATCACTCCAGGATTTCTACACTATAGTATGTGACTGAATGCACATATTTTTTCCTACTATATTTTACATTGCTTTTTAGATGAATAACTTTTGAACTGTATTTTCTCATATTACTAAATCACTAAATGCAATATCAACATCTGAAAATAATTATTTCTGTGTATTCACTTAACCTTGGAATGCTGAGAGATGTATTTGGCTTAAGACACAGCATAACAGCTATGACAACTCTGCCTTAACATTATATACAGCAGGCTTCTTTAAGGGAGGAATTGCTATGTGGTTAAAGCCTTATAGTAAACACTGAAAAGCTGGTTGTGCTGAAGACAAATTAAAATTTAAGGAGGCCGAATACCTGTGGATAGTTAGGAGCTTCCTTAAAAGAGAAATAGGGGTAACTTGGATAACTCTGATGAACTAATTCTTCCTAACAACAGTCTATAGTCAAGAACAGAAGACTTCTTTACTAGATAGAATTAGCTATAGGATACTCCAAGAAAAGCCTTAACATTAGCAATAGTCTATCACGGGTCTGCTTTTTAAGAAAATTTCAATATAATGATTTCCTACTTTAGTAGTCGTATTGGAAAAAGTGTTTTTTCTTTACATAAAAAGAGGTTTAGGTAAAATTGGAAAAAAAGGTTTAATATGAGTAACTAACCCTCAGTTGTTCATTTCAAACTTTTGAGCTATGGGCTCACAGGGATGTCTGCCAGGACAAAATGTAAGCTGTGTGAGTACAAATCTGTTTTCCCTTCTAGGCCTAGCACCTAGCACATAACAGGAATATAATTAATATTTGTTAAATAAGTGAATGAAGGCTGAGTCGGGTGTAACACTGGTTCTCAAATGCTGGCCATTACAAAGTGTTGCTACCAATTTGTAGCAAAATTGGAAAAACAAGGCCTGCAATTTTGTCATAAGCCATCTACTTGTCTCTGGCATCAAAGCTGATTTATCTTGCATCACCCAACACTCTCAACCTTTTTTAGTAGCACAGTCCAGATATGTAGTCGACACTCAAAGGAATCGGATAGCTTTGGGCTCAGAAAACAACCTTAAATTTTATCCAGGACTCCAGGCAGGAAGGAAAGAAGAGTGGGAGAAAGAAAAGTCACAATTATGCTAATTGCAGAGAGGGTATGATTAAAATTTAGTTCTCTTCTTCTAAGGGGAGAGCTAGTTCAGTATTATTTTGATCCTAAACCTTGCCAAGACTGGAAGTGAGGGCTGATTTATAATTATTAGAAAAGGTCTGGGTAACTGAAGACCTAGTTCCAATTTTCGAGTATGCATGTAATCTTTATTGAGATTTTAGACTTCTCTTGGTCTCAGTTCCCTTCTACAAGAGGAAAAGAATACAACGAATATTACAATACACCCTGATCCCCTGAGAATGTATGTCTCCTGGAACTTGGAACAGACAGAGTAAGGCAGCCCTCGTTCACTTCCCCCAGAGAGCAAAGGTGACTAGAAACCAGAATCCTGGAGATGAAATCATACATGTCTCCTGATAAATTCCCAGTTCCTCTGACTAAATATTTCCCCCTTAATCCCAGACACTATAACCGTCAGTCATTTTTGGTCTGTTATTCCAATATGAGAAGTCTGACTTAAGTGCCATAAAAGTCTTGGGAAAAAAACATTTTTGAACACTGGTGGGCTCAGGGGACTGATAATGGAATATGAACCTTTCACCCCTAAAACAGCTCCTTGGGAACAGAAAGCAGCTTGTTTTTTCAGTATAACCCGCCTCTACCCTCTCCACATTCTTCCAGGTGGTGCTAAAATATCTAGCAGCTGCTGTCATGGAAGTTGTAAGAGTCTTTTGGGGTGATAAGGGTAGTTTTAGAATCTGTCAAGTCCGGTGCTTAGGAAAATCTGCAAATAAGTTTGGTGATTTTGTTAAATTGCAGATTTTGATGTGGTAGTCTGGAGCGGGGCCTGAGACCTGGCATTTCTCGTGGCTCCCAGGTAATGCTAATGTTGTTGACCCATGAATGTTACTTTGAGTGGCAAGGGTCTATTCCACCATGTTTACCTATGTAATTTAATTTGATGAATACCACAAAAATTCCTCCCCCACCAAAAATCTCAATCTTGCCCATCTCCTGCAATACAAGAAATACCAAAACAAAGGGAGTGCGGTGGGGAAAACAAAGTCTCATTTCTCTTACTTATTTGCCCAGATCTGACACTAGATTGTACTAAGAATGGTTAGACCACATTTGCAGTCTAAAATTTGACCACTTCTAGCTTTGTGCCTATACTACCATATAAAAGCATCTGTGCATTTCTCACATGAGCCTTACAATTGCTATGAGCTACGCAGAGAAGGCAGAATTATTATTTTAGAAAAGGAGAAAACAGATTGACCAAGGTAAGCAACTTACTCACGGTCTTCTACCCGGCAGGAGTCAGATCCAAGAATCATACTCCAATTTTGTGAACCCCAAGTCTAGAGTCTGTCCATTTTAACAGTGCCTTTCACATCACCCATCTTCTTACCTTCCAAATTTTCTTTGACATCGTTATACTACTGTTCCAGCAGTTGTATAACTGGGGGTAGGAGGGAGGGTGGAAGCGAGTATCAGTGGCATAGGGGGTTGTTTGGGGTTCACCGTTTCACTACATACTGTACCTTAAATGACTTTTTTTAATCTGGAAGGTAAACCTAAATTCTGTCGGATGACATATAGCTAAATAGGAAATGAGATTCTCAAGACTTGATTCACAGCAGAGATGTATTTTTAATCAACCTGAATACAAATACTAGTCACAGATCATCAGTGTTCACAAGTGGATGAAAATGCTCCACAATCAAGAATCCTAAGTGACTCCACAGTAACAAGGAATGCGGTGAGGATTCCCTACGACAGAGCGAGGAATGAGAAGTTACTTCTGTCCGTGCTAGTCTGAAAGAGCAGCTCTTTTTGGAGGTCAAGTTCAAGGCCCTCCAGGCCATTTGTTTGCTGCTGTACCCTGGTATGTAAAGGGTGGTCCATAAATATCTTTGAAATCAAATGAATAACTGAAGTCTTATTGTAACAATAAACAATGTAGTAAGTGCTAAATGTGTTTAAATGTGGAACTGTCATTTCTTTCTAAGTGGATTCTTTTTCACAGTAATATGCATTAAAAGTTCTTTTAAAATTTTTAATTCTTAGGATAACTAGAGACATTCTGCTCTTTACAAACTGAATAAAACTTACCCTTTAGTTTCTGAAAAACATAATCCCAACCCAATAAATCTCACTCTATAAAATTCCATAATGACTCAAATGAGAAAAACATAGCCACTGGCTCTTATTTATTTCAAGTCTACTCTTCATGATATTGTGGAAGTTTAATTTCTGATTTTCCTTTAGCTCTTGGCTCCATCAGTATCTTATGAAGGAAGTCT
>RJWJ010031329.1:0-19306 GCA_004363605.1 Indri indri
AGCAGCAGCATCATAGCTCACTGCAATCTCCAACTCCTGGGCTCTAAGCAATCCTTCTGCCTCAGCCTCCCAAGTAGCTGGGACTACCGGGGTACACACCACACCCGGCTAAGTTTTTTTTTTCTTTTTGGTATACACAGGGTCTCACTCTTGCTCAGGCTGGTTTTGAACTCCTGAGCTCAAGGAATCCTCCTGCCTCGGCCTCCCAGAGTGCTAGGATTACAGGCACGAGCCACCGTGCCCAGCCTAGTTTGCATTTTTATAATAAAAAGCTTTAGTAATATCAGTTACCATCCAGAAATGTCACACTAATTTAAACTTGTAGTGCATAGGAATTCATTTTATCAATACAAAAATTGATTTTAGCATTTTAAAAATCTTTGTTATATAAGAAAAAGCAAATCATATTGTTTTAATGTATGATTATTTAATTATAAGTTTATATATGTTGATACTTGTCTTTACTTCTTTAGTGAAGTAGCTGTTCATGCCTTTTGCTTACTGGGTATTCATTTTTCTTATTCATTTATAAGCTCCTTTTATTTATATTCATTTATTTATTTATTTAGAGACAGGGTATCCATGTTGCTCAGGCTGGACTCAAATTTCTGGGGTACAAACCTCCTGCCTCAGCCTCCCAGGGAGCTGGGACTACAGATGCACGCCACTGCACCCAGCTTTTTAAGCTCTCTTTGTATATCAAAGCTATTAGGTCTTTGAAACATGTGTTGAGATCTTTTTTACCAGGTCATTTAACTTTAAACATTGTTTTTAGAAATTTTTGTCATTCTTAGCTTTGCATTCTTACTCATCAAAACTTAGTAATATTTTCTTGTGTTGTTTTTTCCTCAGGATCCTGTTTAAATATTCATGTAGTACATAGGAAAGTTTGAAATATTAAAGCACTAGCACGGTTTAGTATTTTCTACATTTAAATATTTAAAATATGTGCATTCTGAATTGAGTGTTAGTGTCTAAAAGAAAAGGAAACGATAAATAAATATTTAAAATATGAAAAAAACCCAAAATATTTATTTATTTTTTTTTCTAATTATGATTTTTATTTTATACATAGAAATATATTTTATGTGTATATAGAGAATTTTTTTTTTATTGTTTGTTGTTTATAGGGGTACAGATGTTTAGGTTACGTATGTTGCCCTTGCCCCCCCTTCCCCCCAAGTCCCAGTCCCAAGTGTGTCCATCTCTCGGAGGGTGCGCATTGCACCCTTTGTGTATGCATATATCCGTCCCCTCCTCCCCCTTGCCCCTCCCCCTTCCCCCTCCCTCCCTACCCGACATCCAATAGATGTTATTCTTATATGTACACTTATGTGTTGTTCAGTTACTACCAATTTGATGGTGAGTAGATGTGGTGCTTGTTTTTCCATTCTTGGGATACTTCGCTTAGTAAAATGCTTTTCTTTCTTTTCTTTTCTTCTTCTTTTTTTTAGACTATACTTCCTCCATTGAAATACTTTGGCACCTTTGTCAAAGATCAGCTGACCATATTCGTGTGGGGCTATGTCTGTTTTTTTTTTATTCTCCTCTATTAATCTTTGTGTCTATCCCTATGCCAGTACCACACAATCTTGATTACTGTTACCATAGCTACAAAATAAGTCTTAAAATTAGGTAGAGTGATTCCTCCCATTTTATTCTTCTTTTTCAAAGTGTTAATTCTTCTGTAAACATGTAAAAGAATCCTCCAGTCAAACTATCTGGGCCTGGAAATTTCTTTCTTGGGAGATTTTAATTATGAATTCAATGTCCTTAATAGTTACGGGGCTATTTAAATTATCTATTTCATATTGGGTGAATTGTAGAAGTGTATGCATTTTGAGTAATTGGTCTATCTCATTGAAGTTGTGAAATTTTGTGTGTACAGAGTTGTTCATAGTACAGTTGACCCTTGAACAACACAGGTTTAAACTGCACAGGTCCACTTATATGCAGCTTTTCCTTGCCTCTGCCACCCCTGAGACAGCAAGACCAACCCCTCCTCTTCCTCCTCTTCCTCAGCCTACTCAACATGAAGACAATGAGGATAAAGACCTTTATTGTGATCCGCTTAACAAATAGTAATATATTTTCTCTTCCTTATGATTTTCTTAATAACATTTTTTCCTTTAGCTTACTTGATTGTTAGAATACAGTATAAAATGCATATAACATGCAATATGTGTGTTAATCAGCTGTTTATGCTGTGGTAAGTCTTCCAGTCAACAGTAGGGATCAGTAGTTAAGTGTGTGGGGAGTCAAAAATTATATATGGATTTTTGACTATGGGAAGGGCAGTTGGCACCCCTAACTCCCTCATTGTTCAAGGGTCAACTGTATTTGATTATCATCCTTTTATGTCTGCAGAGTCTGTAGTGATATCCCCTGTTTCATTTCTGATATTGCTAATTTGTGTCTTTCTCTTTTTTGTCAGTCTTTTTAGAGGTTTATCACTTTTGTTGATCTTTTCAAAGAACAAACTTTTTGTTTCATTTGTTGTATCTCTTTAAGGTATCTCCATATTGCTTTCCACAGAGGTTGCACTAGTTTGCAGTCCCACCAGCAGTGTAGGAGTGTTCCTGTCTCTCAGCATCCACGCCAACATTTATTGTTTTGGGACTTTTTGATAAAGGCCATTCTCACTGGAGATAAGTGATATCTCATTGTGGTTTTGATTTGCATTTCCCTGATGATTAGAGATGTTGAGCATTTTTTCATATGTTTTTTGGCCATTATTCTGTCTTCTTTTGAAAAGTTTCTGTTCATGTCCTTTGCCCACTTTTTGATAGGGTTATTTGATTTTTTTCTTGTTGATTTTCCTGAGTTCCAAATAGATTCTAATTATCAGCCCTTTATCAGATTTGTAGCATGTGAAAATTTTCTCCCATTCTGTAAGTCATCTGTTTGCTCTTGTGACAGTTTCTTTGGCTGTGCAGAAGCTTTTTAATTTGATCAGCTCCCATTTATTTATTTTGGTCATTGCTGTGTTTGCCTTTGGGGTCTTCTTCATAAATTCTTTGCCTAGGCCAATGTCTAGAAGAGTATTTCCAACATTTACCTCTAGAATTCTAATAGTTTCTCACCTTAGGTTTAAATATGTTACCCAGCGTGAGTTGATATTTGTGAGAGGTGAAAGGTGTGGATCCTGATTCAGTCATCTACATGTGGTTATCCAGTTTTCCCAGCACCATTTATTGAATAAGTATTCTTTTCCCCAGTGTACATTTTTGTCTGCTTTGTCAAAGATTACATGGCTATATGAGGATGGTTTTATATCTGGGTTGTCAGTTCTGTTCCACTGGTCAATGGCTCTGTTCTTGTGCCAGTACCAAGCTGATTTGATTACTACAGCCTTGTAGTATAGTTTGAAGTCTGGTAAATTGATACCTCCCATTTTGTTTTTATTGCCTAGGATTGCTTTTGCTATATGGGGTCTTCTCTGGTTCCATACGAAGCGTAAAATTAATTTTTCTATATCTGTGAAAAATGGTGTTTGTATTTTAATAGGGATTGCATTGAATCTGTAGATAACTTTGGGCAGTATAGACATTTTAACAATGTTGATTCTGCCAACCCATGAGCATGGTATGGTTTTCCACCTGTTTGCGTCCTCTGCTATTTCCTTCTTCAATATTTCATAGTTCTCCCTGTAGAGGTCTTTTACCTCCTTGGTTAAATATATTCCTAGGTACTTTATTTTCTTTGTTGCTATTGTAAAGGGAATTGAGTCTTTGATTCAGTTCTCAGTTTGACTGCTATTGGAGTATATGTATGCCTCTGATTTGTGTGTATTGATTTTGTATCCCAAGACTTTACTGAATTCGTTTATCAGTTCCAGGAGCCTCTTGGTTGAATCCTTGGGGTTTTCTAGATATAATATCATGTCATCAGCAAATAGTGAGAGTTTGATCTCTTCTGTTACCATTCGTATGCCTTAAATTCCACTCTCTTGCCTGATTGCTGTGGCCAGGACTTCCAGCACTATGTTGAATAGAAGTGGAGATAGTGTGCAACCTTGTCTGGTTCCATTTCTAAGTGGGAATGCTTTCAATTTTTCCCCATTCAGTATGATGTTGGCTGTGGGTTTGTCATAAATGGCTTGTATCATTTTTAGGTAAGCCCCGTCTATGCCTACTTTGTTAAGTGTTCTTATCATAAAAAGTTGTTGAATTTTGTCAAATGCTTTTTCTGCGTCTACTGAGAGGATCATATGGTCTTTGTTTTTGCTCCTGTTTATGTGGTGAATTACGTTTATAGATTTGTGTATGTTGAACCATCCCTGCATCTCTGGGATGAAGCCCACTTGATCATGATGGATTATTTTCTTGATAAACACCTGGATTCGGTTAGGTAGAATTTCGTTGAGAATTTTTGCATCTGTATTCATAAGGGATATTAGTCTGTAGTTTTCCTTTTTTGTTGCATCCTTTCCTGGTTTTGGTATCAAGGTTATGTTGGCTTCATAAAATGTGTTGGGGAGGAACCCATCCTTCTCAATGTTGTGGAATAATTTCTGCAGGATAGGCACCAGTTCTTCTTTGTAGGTGTGGTAAAATTTGGGTGTGAAACCATCTGGTCCAAGACTTTTCTTTTTAGGAAGGGTTTTTATTGCTGTTTCAATTTCAGTCCTTGATATTGGTCTGTTCAGGAATTCTGTTTCTTCCTGGTTGCGCCTAGGGAGGCTGTATGTTTCTAAAAATTTGTCCATTTCCTCCATATTTTCCAGTTTTTGGGTGTTTTCAATTGTATTAATGTTGCTGTTTATTTTTTCCTTCATTCTACTTCCTTCAGGTTTATTTTGCTTCCTTTTTTTAGGTTCTTAAGATAGTAGCTTAGATTATTTATGTGAGACATTTCCTCTTTTCTAATGTAAGCATTTTAGTGCTATAAATTTTCCTCTCAGCACTACTTTAACTGCATCCCACAAAGTTTGATATGTTGTATTTTCATTTTTATTCCATTCAATGTATTTTTTATTCCCCTTGAGATTTCTTTGACCTATGGATTATTTAAAAGTATGCTATTTATTTTCCGATAACTTACTTGGTGCAGATTTTCAACCATAGTAAGTTGGTTTACTGCTTTTATTATATTCTTATTTTTAGCTGTTGATTTCATAGTGAGGTTGTGCTGGAAGGAGAACCACAACTTTGTTATTGAAGGAGCCCAGAACTTTGTCAGCTAACTTTTGTTGACACGAAAACATACATGAAACCAGACACACATGTCCACACGCACACATGCAAACCCATGGTATGCTTATACCCACAACTAACCACCAGAGCTTCATTTTCAAAAAGCAAAGCTGATAATAGACAGCATGGTAAACAAGAAACAGGAAAAGGAAGCTGTTTAGGAAAAAAAAAAATCAGGTCATCTTTGCATCTCTAAAAGAATTAGGCCAAACCAGAAACCTCCAGCGGAAATAACAAAGATGATATTTCAAGGTCTGGTTGGCTGTAGACAAGCTGTATTTATTGTAAGTTGGCAACACTTCCCCAACTTCCCACCATCACTGCTCCATCTTAGCAAAATCTATCAAACTAATTCTGCTTTGAAAAACTGAAAGAGAAAGAAAAAAAAAACGGCTGCATTTAATATAGCAATGGAATGGAAAGCCCAGGAACTAAAGATGTATGAAGAAGAAAGAAAGAAAGCTGTGTCCTGAAAAGAAATTCAATGTGTGATAATAATAATCTCAAATCTATAAAATAGTCATACCTTCTCAAATGGTATGTGCTCAGGATCATAGACATATTGTCTTTACATTTATATGCAACATATACAAATGTATAAATATGTTTATAAAATCGTTCCCCATCCATCTGATAATCATCTCTGTCTTCTAGATTTTATGGCTTAATTTCTTAAATTTAATTCTATCTGGAACATCATATGGGTGTAGCTTTATAATACATTTACATATCTGGCAGTGTCTAGGGTTCCTTAGTAGCTGACCCATGAGACTGGATCTTTGGACTCCAAATGTATAGCGAGGGAGGCAACTTACCCTTTCCCTTTAAGCTAAGGACACCCAATCAGTGTAGACCAGGAGTTCTCAACCTCAGGGCCATTGACATTTTGGTAATTCTCTTTTATGGGAGTTCGTCCTGTTTAGCAGCATCCCTGGCCTCTACTCACTAGATGTCAATAGCTTCCCTCCATTTATGACAATGAAAAATCTCTCCAGACATTGCAAAACTGCACCCAATGAGAGCCACTTGTGTAGACATATGCTTTCCTATTTCCTGTTTTGGATGCTGTAACAAAGCTGTGATGCTTGGAGCCACAGCAGCCATCTTGCAACTGTGAGGAATGATACAAAGAGGTTCTGAGGATAATACAGGTTTCTGTGCCAACCATAGAATTACCTTCCCCAGGGAAATTTGCTGCCTCCCCATCCATAAGCCACTTTAGTCATTTGCTCTGTTACTTGCAACCAAGAGCATCCTTGTGAATTCACCGATAACCTTATTCCTCTGCTTAAAAGCCTTCATATTCTACATTCAAGGGTAAGTTTCAAACTCCACAGTTTAGCACACAAGGGCCTTTGCTTCCCTCTCCTGACTCATCTCCCACCACCCCTCTCAGCACACACTTTCTCCTCATGAGCCGTAGAGTCCTTTGAACAAGCCCTGAGATTTCCTGCCTCCTGACTTTTGCATTTGCTTGCCCTCTCCCTGCCACATCCTTCCTCCTCTTCTCTCCCTGTTCACTTACACTCACCTTTCAAGACTTAGCCCACGTCATCTCCTCCAGGAAGTTTTCCCTGAGTCTCCATGTGGCAGTTTTCAAACATGGTCCTCAAGTTAGTTAACACTCCGCCATTGAGAGTGATCACGTGTTTCCTTGGGCAGGAATTTGGGCCTCTGTAACGTTCTATAACTCTGAGCACCAAAGCACTGTGTAACTGACTAATCCCAGAGGACACACAAGGTGATCTCTGTGGTAAGAATGTGAGGTGGGTGAGATGAACTGACCAGAACTAAAGGCATCGAGCCCAATTCAGCCCAGCCCCACTCATCTGAACCAGCAGATGCTGCTCCTCTTTGCAGCCTCAAACTGTGACACTCCTGCCTCTCACACCATGCACCTCACCCACATTGAACCCATTAGTGGCCTAGAATGTCCACTAGTATGTGAATGTTCCCCTATACCTGGCATTCAATCCCCTCTTCCTGGATAACTCCTACTTATCCTTCTCATCTCCCTTTGACATCACCTCCTCCAGGAAGCCTACCTTGCCTTTCCAAAGCTGGTGTGCTCAGAGCTTGCCCCCCACACAACATTTACCATACTGCATTCTAATTATCCATTTCCACATCTGCAAGCTTGTGAGCATCTGAATGGCAGGGACCATGATTTATTCCTTTTTGAACCCACAGCACCTAGAGTAATGCCAGGCCCATCTGTGAAAATAAGTGTTCATGGCACGATTGTGCCAATGGCATGGCTGAAGACGTTGTGCTCTTGTCCTCCATTCAATAATCACTGAGACTGACTCTGCGCTGAAGGCACACAGCCTCCTGTATTGCATCTACTGACATCACCCAGGAGTTAGTGGCTATTGGGCACTCTCCAGGTACATTCTAAATATCTAACTCATATTAATTTATTTCATCCTCCCAACAACTCAGTGAAGTTGGTGCTGTAATTATCTGCAATTCTGATGGGGAAACTGAGGCACCAAAATTGCATGGGCACTGAATCTCAGGATCTGGATTTGAACCCCTGTGGCCTAACTTCAGAGCCCATGATATTAATATCTAC
Organism: Indri indri; assembly: GCA_004363605.1. Classification (NCBI taxonomy): domain Eukaryota; kingdom Metazoa; phylum Chordata; class Mammalia; order Primates; family Indriidae; genus Indri; species Indri indri. Next base: position 7,771 of record RJWJ010031329.1, read on the forward strand.
ACTGCCTGGCTTCCTTCTTCAGAACCGCCTAAGACACCTGTTATGAATGCAGAGGCCCGGGCCCTATTTGCAGAGCTTCTGTTTCTATAGGTCTGGGTGGAGCCTAGGAAACTACATTTGCCATGGCCCCATATAGTGTAGCCCACGCCAACTTCCCACTAGTCCCAGGAGCATCAAGGAATGTGTCCAAGGCACTACCTGGTCTGGCCTGACGTGCCTGTCTCACTGCATCACAAGCACACACTGTACTTACTATCCTGTCCAGACTCCTGCTCCCTCTACAGGACTGTGGTCACAGACCTTCCTCTGCCCCCCGACGTGTGCTTGAGGAGCAATGGAGGGAGTAAGAAATGGGAGTGGATATATTTTCCTCAGGATGAGTAGGCAAATGCCCATGCCCTAGAGATGTCCCCACACTGCCCCTTCCAGAGGACCTGGAGCAGACAAAGAGGCTCAAGCTTCTCAAACGGCTGTTTAGTCTTCGGTGCTACCAGACATCGCCAAAAGGCTCCATCCAAAACCCTACACACTTTCAGAGCACTCTCACTTGAGTTCAGTCCTCTAACTGCAAACCTTGGCCACCCTCTGAAGCTCCTCACTGATGAGTCATGGTGACTCCAGCAGTGGTTCACCCTGAATGTCTCAAGACAGGTCAGACCTGGAGAGCAAGGCAGCGGTGCAGCTTGGGCAGCCCCCTGCGTTTCCCCGACCCTTGGTGTGAATGCCATGTAACCAGGCTGTGCGTGGTCGGGTGAGCAGAGCGGCCTTCAAAGGAGTCGGTGATTTTGCTGTCACCTGAGGAGGAGGGAGACTTGGCATATGGCGATTTGGCAGGTGGCCCGGAACAGCTCAGCCATCAGAGCTTGCTAAGAGGGAATGGCCTGCACTTGGAGGGGATTCCCCAGCAGTGTTGCAAATGGAAACCGAACAGAGAGAAGGCACCTCTCTTAAAGCCACATCAAAAGTAAGTTGTAACACGACTCCTGGTGGTGACAGATCCCTTGTGGTGACAGTTCTCAAGGGAAGCCTGAGAGTGTGGGATGGGTAATGGTGGGGTGGAAAAGCAGGTCAGGGATTTTCCCTTAACCAATATTACTTGTTTTGACTATTGCTATGTAACAGAGTGCCCCAAAATGTAGAGGCTCAAAAGAAGAATCATTTGACTAGATCCTATAATTTTGCCACTCAGGAACTTACGTAGGGCTTGGCTGGGTAACTCTGTTCCATGTGGCATCAATGGAGATCCCTTGGTGCTGTTGAGCTGGTGGATGGGCTGGCCCACAGAAGTGTCACTCCTGTGGCTGGCCCTGAGCAGAGAAGGCTGGAGGGCTGGGATCAGCTGGAATTACCAATCATTCCAGCATGGAGCCTAACCAGCATGGCGGCCTCACATGTTGGACTTCAAAAGTGGTGGTTCAGATCACTGAGAGAGAAAGTTCCAAGGGACCCAGGTAAAAGCTGCAAGGGTTCTTATGATGTAGAAGTCCCAGAATGTCACTCCTGCCACATTCTATTGGTCAAACAAGTCACTGAGACTAGCTCAGATTCCAAGGGAGTGGAATTGGATTTTACCTCTAAGTGGGAGGCATTTGCAGCCATATTTAATCTCCTGCACTACAGAAGAGCTCAGAAACACTTCCAGGGCTCATTGTGGGATTTTTACTCCACGCATGCTTGTTGAGATCCTGCTATGCGCCAGCCACTGTCCTAGGCACTGAAGAGACAGAGCAATGAACAAGGCAGAGACATGGCCCTTACCTTCATGGAGATTGTATTCCAGAATTGTCTATCAATTACACAGTGCCTGGCACACGGCATGTGCTCAATAAGTGTTGGCGACTGGTATTGTGAATGTTAAATAATCATTGCATAGAAATTTTGCCATACGCAGATAAATATTTTGAGAAAAGACAGGGTGCAAAAGAACACACTCAACAAAGAGTCTGACATGTTTAGGAGGGTGACATTTAAGCCAGGGATGAGAAGTAATGAGCCAGGGGCAGGGAGAAGTAAGAGCCTTCAGACGGAGGAAACAGTGTGTGTGGCAGAGTGCAGTGGACAAAGGCAATGTAATGTGAGTCAAGTGAGGCTGGGCAGGTGGGACAGGGATGTCTTACCTTAGGCCCCCCAGGTCCACTACCCACCTTCTGCACCTGCCTTGTGCTTCTGATGGCTGACCCGTATGAGCTGCAGCTGCAGGCTCCCTGGCCTCCCTTGCCTCCTGGCTGCTGCCTGCGAAGACACCAGCAAGAGTCTGGACAGGGTAGGGTGGAGGGAGAAAGAAGTTGGAGTACTTATTCCTCTGGCTTCCTTCCTGCTGGGCTGGGGTGGAAGTAACTAGGTTCCTCTGCCACAGGCTGCAGGCTGTGTCCTCAGTCCAGCATCCCTCTCCTAAGGCTGTAGGCTTCACTGGGTTCTTCAGTGGCCTTTTCTCCTGTGCCTTCCAGGCTGGGGTTGGTAGCAGCTTCCCACCACTCCTAGATCAGGGATACTTCACTATCCCTTCTTGCATTCCCTATACCCTGCCCGCACTTTTGTAAATAATCCCTTCCTTGAATTGTCCTCAGTTGCCCTTTTGAGAGAGCCACTTGTCTCGTACTGGGACTCTGAATGATAGAGCTATACTGGGTAGGATAAGAATTTGAACCTTATCCCAGGAGCAATTCTAAGAAAATTATGACCTTCCATCCAGTGGTATGCTGGTAAATCTTAACAATCAGCTCTCCAAAGGGGAAAGCTCAGATGTGTGTAGTATTTGCTAAATTTTAAGGTACAGATACTTCCACCATGGCTGATTTCAAGCTACCAATATGATGTCATCAGCTTGCAACATTCCTAAAAAGATAATACAGGTCCATATGAGCCAGCTTTAGCACACCTCTGCCCAGATAGAAACCCAGCTCTAGTCTCCTCTACCACCGGAGCCAGAGATAGGCTGGGAGTCCCAACAGAGGGGAAGATGGGCCCTCTGGAAGTGACCAGCCTCCTCTGTCCTGCACCTTTTCACCAGACCCTGTTGCCTTCTAGAGAGAGGGTGGCCCCATGCCAGGCTTGAGAACTCAGAATGGCCCCAAGCTCCTATTCTCTTAGAATTTCCAAAGCAGACACCAAAAAGGAATTAGATATACAAGAGTTCCATTGGAGAAAATTTCTGAAAGGATGGAGGGAGAGGGAGCAGGAGTAGGCAGGGAGAACCCTTAGACAGAGATGCAAGTCTGACACCGATGACAGGAGCGGGGAAGGAAGGAGGACGCAGGAGGTAGAGCCTCAGACCTCAGCACAGTTCTGAGAAAATCTTGGCCAGGCCACTGGGGAGTCTCAGAGCACAGGTTGCCCTTAGAAGAGTTTTGCTTCAGGCAGGAATGAGATGGCTCCAATCCTCTGCCAAGCTTGGTCACTGGCTAGAAGAAGATGGGATGTGGGGGAGAGTGGCGCATGGCCTCAGTGTTCATGGTGGGGGCAGCTGGGGCCATCAGTCAACCATGCACCCTGCAGCAGAGTTTCCTGAAGAAGAGCTGAGCGGGCACATCCATGGCTGCTGCAGGAACTCACATCCAATGGCCCTGCTGCCCAGAGGCCCGCATCTCCTCAGGGAGGTTTAGAAATTATCTACCTTCATCTAACCACTCATTGAAACAGCTCCAAAGTCCCAGAGATGTCCTGGGCTCAGTCGGCTTCTGTGAGTAATGGCCACTGCCAAAACTGGCCTCTGGCTAACTGAGACTTCCAAAGTGTTATGCCACTCCCTCATGGTCCATTGCCCCACAGAACCATACCCCTGGGGTCTCCCAGAATGGACTCCATCCCAGAGAAGTCTTTTATGCCAGACTCTCCAAATTCAATTTTTGCCTCTGCCCACAGTGCTGGACTCAGCTGGGCCTCTGAGTCCAAGCCCCCAACCCAGCACTTTACATTAACCTGGGTTTTTTGCCTACCATGCCCAGAAGCCCAGGAGGCCAGGGAAAGATGGCCCAGGCCCTGCACCCCCAAGACCCCTTCTGGTACTGACCATCTAACCCCCATCCTCCATACCTCTAACTCACCACGTCCCTTTCCCCTGAGAGGACCTCAGGCTCCAGCTTCCCCTGGCCATGTCTGTGTCTTTTGATTCGAAGAGGCCTGTCCCAAGGAGTCTTTGGAAGCCAGGAAAGCAGGCATGGGAGTGGCCCATATAGGTCAAACCCGACACCAGACACCAGGCTTCAGCCCAAAGGTTCTCAACGAGAAGGTTGAGCAACACCCCATAAGACAGTAGGAAATGCAGGAGAATGTCCCATGAGAATGCTCACCAAAGGTGACCCTGGCAGAGGAAGATTTTAATAATGAAGTGCACAGGGTGAGCCATTCTGTGGACACCAGTCAGCCTCTTTCTCCAGATACTCCTGTCACCTCCCAATGGGCTCATGGGCCTAGCAACCCTGGCAGCAGGGATGGAGGTTACACATGGGCTCAGCAGCATGGACTTCCACTCACCAAGGCTGACCTGGTCACAGCCTCTGCTGAGCACCCAATCTGCCAGAAGTGGAGACCAACACTGAGTCCCTGATAGGGACAAGTCCCCAGAGTGATCAGCTGGCTTCTTTAACTACAAGTTGACTACACTGGACTGCTTCAATTATGGAGGGGCAGCACCTTGTTCCTACTGCAATGAATACAGATTTGCTCTCCCTGAATGCATTGCTTCAGCAAAAACTACCAACTGTGGACCTACAGAACGCCCTGTCCACCGTAATGTTGTCTACATGTTACTTCTAATTAAGGAACTCCCTTCACAGCAAATGAATTGCAGCGATGGGCCCATGCTCATGCCATTCACTGGTCTTCCACCTGCCCATCATCCTGAGGCAGTGGGCTTGCTAGAACAGGGGGATGTCCTTTTGAAGATTCAATTATGGTGACAGCTAGGTGGCACTACCTTGCAGGATTGGGGACATGTCCTCCTGGAGGCTGTACATGTTGTGAATCAGCAGCCAATATATTGTACTCTTTCTCCCAGAGCCGGGATTCGTGGATCCAGGAACCAGGATAGAAATGGGAGCAGCACCACTCACTATTACCCTCAGTGATCCACCAGTAAAATTTTTGCTTCCTGTTCCTGTGACCTTACGCTCTGCTGGTCTGGAGGTCTTAGTTCCAAAGGGAGGAATGCTGCCACCAGGAGTTGCAACAATGACTGCATTGAACTAGAAGTTAAAACAGCCACCCTGCTACTTCAGGCTCCTCTGGCCTCTGAATCAACAGGCATATAAAGGAGCTACTGTGTTGGGCGGGGTGGTTGGGTCCTAATTACCAAAGGGAAATTGGGCTGCTACCACAGAGTAGAAACAAGGCAAAGTATGTCTAGAATACAGGAGACTCCTTAGGGCATCTCTTAATACTGTTATCTCTTAGTCCTGTGATTAAAGTCAACAGAAAACTACAACAATCCAATTCAGGCAGAACTGCTAATGACCCAGGTTTCAGAAATGAAGGTTGGTTCACTCACCAGGCAAAGAACCATGACCAGCTGAGATGCTTGCTGAGGGCAGAAGGAATACGGCATGGGTAGTGGAAGAAGGTACTAATAGTTATAAATATGAGCTAGGACCATGTGACCAGATGCAGAAATGAGGACTGTAATTGATATGAGTGTTTCTTTCTTATTTTGTTATACATTTGTACAGATATATATGCATTAAGCAAATATGTTGGAGTTTTTCCCTCTTTATACCCTCATCATCTATCACAAAATGTATTAATAGTAATTAACTTTATATTATAGTATTTGAATTATAGGATATTCAAGGAAAAGAGTGAATGTCACCCATGGACTTTGCAGCCTGTACTGAAGAGACAGTTGTACATTTTCAGTTGTGTGCACGATAGTTGTATCATGTTGGGTGGAAGTACATCTCTGTTATTGTAGAGATATAAATATAGACAATGATATCGATCCTACTGGTTCTGTTTCTCTGGTGGAACCCTTATTTACACATGCCTCAATAACGTGGTACCAATAAAATAAAAACAAAAACCAAACCTTGGCAGGAACATTGGTCACAGGTATTCAGGCTGCAGTCAAGCGGAAGTGAAAAGTAACCGGGCTCCCTTTCCTCTTTTTTCTAGAAGAAGTGGGAAATGGGATGTGTAAGCTGCATGTTATATAGAAGTAACAGTGAAAGCACTTCACCTCATTGTTCCTGAAGCTAGGAATTAGGAACTAAGATTCTCTTTGCGAAATCAACTAGCAAATTCAATCTGCACGGGCTGAGATTTGTGGGCCTGAACACAGAGGCTGTCCACAAATAACATGACTGGGAGTTTGGGTACCCATTTCTCCTTCCAAACAAAATGAACTACCATGCGCAATGCTCAAGGTTCTGCCCATGGGGAGTATTTGCTCTCACCACTGTCCTTTAGGGGTGATCCAGAAAGGGAGCTGCAGTGTTACAGCTGACCACTTCTGGGTGGTGCCTGCATGTTGCGCAGAACCATCTGTAAACCAGACATAAGTTTTTCTCTTCTCATTCAACTGGTCGTGGGAGATTCCTCATGAGGACATAGGTGCAGGCTTGGGGAGAGAAGGCAGTGGAGTAAGAGTCGGGTCCGTGGGCATGTGGAGCCCTTCCTCATGAAATTTCCTTGTGCTTTCAGGGCCTACTCAGGCCTGATCTTGTATTTGCCACTTCTACTAACATTTGATGATGGAGTGTCAGACTTGGCAGGTCAGACAGCGGTGGAAGGGCTGCTTCTAATGGCAAAGTAGACTCAGCAAAATTTAAGTATTTAATGTCTTCACCTTCCTTGGGATCTTTTCATATGTCCCCCATTCCAATTTTCAAGATCCCATTCCTTCCTAATCAATGCCCTCACTTTAACAGAAGACACCCTGCAAGGTTGTGAATTCAATTTGCATTGTAATTCAGCCACTGGAAGGATCAGCCACTGGAAGGATGAGACTCAGGATTTCGTTTTCAGAAATCCTAGTCCTGCAGCTACAGAGATAGGGTTTCTCTAAGGACAGACATAGAAGCGTTCGGATTATGTGTGTGGAGCTCGAACTGACAGTTCGAAGCCCTGAACTCATCCTTTCTTTCCCCATGTTCTCTAGCACAGTAAGAAGCAATCAGCTAATCTCATTATACACATTATTAACTATATATCCCAAGGTATCAAATACATGGTCATCTGGGGCCTCACCTTTTCTAAATGTTCGATTAGGAGTATTCCCAATTTACGTCATGCCTTCTTTACCACTGGAAATAGAGTCATTAGTGGCTTTAAATCTAATAATATTGGAGAACCAATTCTAGAAAACTCAGAACCAATTCAGAAAATTCTTCCTTGGGATTCTGAACTTAGAAGCACTTCCATTACTTAAATCTGTGTATGTTAGGCTTCCACCAGAGAAACAGAACTAGTAGGATATAGGAGATAGGTAGATAGATGGATAGATGATCCACTGGTTGACAGGTAGATACATAGAGATTTACTGCAAAAAACTTGTCGTATGCAGTTGTAGGGCTGACGAGGCAAGGCCGGACTCCGAGGGAGGGTCCCCAGGAAGAGCAGGCTGCAACTCTCAGGCAGGAGCCAAGTCTGCAGTCCACAGGCAGAACTTCTTCTTCCTCAGGGGAACTAAGTTCTGCATTCAGCTCATTCGACAGATCGGATCAGGCCCAACCAGATTATCAAGAATAATCTTCACATAAGCTCAACTGATTGTAGACATTAATCACATCTACAACATCTAGATTTCTGTTTGATGGAATAACTGTGGAATATAGCCTAGCCAAGTTGACACATAAAACCAGCCATCACAATGTATGTACAGTACAGTAAACTGCACCTATGTAAAGTGTGCTCTTTGATTCATATTGACATGTGTAAACCCACAAAGTTATCACCAAAATCGAGATAACAAATTTCTTCATCAACCCTAAAAGTTTTCTTATGCCCCTTGGTGATCCACCTCTTCCTCCATCCTCACCCCCAGGCAACCACTGGTCTGCTCTCTGTCATTGTAGATTAGTTTGCATTTTCTAGAACTTTGCATCAATGGACTCACACTGTATGTACTCTTTCTTGCTTCTTTCACTTGGCATAATTGTTTTGAGATGCATCCATGTTGTAGCATGTTGAATAGTCTGTTCCTTCTTAATGCTAAGTGTATTTCACTGTGTGGATATTCCACAGTTGATTTATCCATTCACCTGATGAAAGACACCTGGGCAGCTTCAAGTTCTACACTATCAGAAATAAAGCTGCTATGATCATTTGTGAGCAAATTTTTGCATGGACATTGTTTTTGGTTCTCTTGAGTGAATACCTAGGAGTGGGATGGCTGAGTCACATAGGTGTTTAACTTTTAAAGAAACTGCAAAACTGTTTTCTAGAATGGTGGTACCATCTCTTCAAGTTTTAAGTTTTTCACCAAAAATCCTTTGTTTGTTATGTGGGTCATAAATTTTGTGTAAAAAGAAATAAGTATTAAAATGAAATCTTTTTTTTTTAAGAGATGGGGTCTGGCTGTGTTGCCCAGGCTGGAGTTCAGCAGCATAATTGTAGCACCCCTGGGCTCTGAAATGAAATCTTGAAATGCTAGTCTGACACCTATATAATGAGGACTGCACCTCCACTGGGCATTTCAAACAGCAGTGGGATGAAGAGTGGAATGGAGGAGGACAGTCCCAGCCAGCCTAAGGAGTCAGAGAGTGCTTAGCTCCCAAGCCCAATCTCAGAAAGAAGTATGGCTCACCTTAAACTACGCCATTCCCCAGACACCTGAGACTTTGGAGCCAGACAAGCTGGGTTGAATCCCACTTGGCCACCATTTTCTTGCTGTTTAACTATGGGTAAGTGACTTTAACCTCTGGGTACCTCTGCTGGCTTCTCTATAAAATTCAAATTTTTTTTCACTTTGTGTATTTTTATTATTATTATTATTACTATTTCAATAGATTCAGGGGGTACAATTGTTTTTTGTTACATAGATGAAGTGTATAGTGGTGAAGTCGGGGCTTTCAGTGCACCCATCACCAGAATAGTGTATATTGTACACAACGGGTAATTGTTGATCCCTCACCCCCCTTCCACTCTCCTTTCTTCTTAGTTTCCAATGTCCGTCATACCACTTTATGTCCATATATACCCATATCTAGCTCTCACAAATTCAAATATTGACAGTACTTTCTTCACAGTGATGTTACGAGGTCTAATCAAGTCAGGGCTTGGCAGAGTGGTGGTGGCTCCCTAACTCCATATTTCCACATGGGCCCTCCTGCTAGACAAGCAAGGACCCCAGCTACTTTAGGCACCTTGACGTTATGGACTCAGGATCTCCAGAGGGCTTTCTGAGGCACTCTGTCTACTCCTTCCTGGCCTGAACTCTACACTTCAGAGGGCACCAAGGGATATGACTTTACAGAAACCCTCTTCCTTCCCCCCCAAGTTATAGGTGCTCTATCTGCTGAAAATTCCACCAGTGATGCATTTCTTTAGGTCAGTTGATCCTGCTCTCGGCTGGCCATTGGCTCCCAGGTGGATTTGACTGATCAGCCATGTCTTTATCCAGGTGCAATGCTTCCCAGGACAAATCAGAAGACCTACAGGTCACTCACCCTTTGGTACTGGTGAGGGCAAGGTGTCTTCATGTCTTGGCATCTATTATGGATAACTCAGCAAAAGGGGAAAATTCCTGCACATTATGCTAACAATAAAGATTTCTGTAAGACAAATAAAAAGGTAAGGCCATTAAGGTAACTTTTTGAGAAGGCTGAAAATCTGCGGATAATGACTTCATGCAAAAATAACCTAAACAGAAATATCCATGTCTGCTTGTATTTGCAAAAAGGAACTTTGGAAGGAAACACAAAAATTAATAGAAGTAGTTTGGGGGAGGACAAGATTGGAAGTAAGATTTTGCACTATATACCTTTGGTTTTTTTAAAGTTTTAAACTATTAATTTGAAAATAATTTCAAACAGAGATGTTATAAGAATAAGAATAGTACAAATAGCACTTTTTTCCATATAATTTTCTTACAGATTTACCTATTGGTAACATTTTACCCCACTGGCTTTATAATGTGTTCTCACTCTCTCCCTTTCTCTTTTCCTGAGTTATTTGAAAGTAAATTGCACACTCCATGGCGCTTCATCCTTAAATATTTCCACATATATTTCCTAAGAATAGCAATATTCTCTTACACGACCATCTAAACTTTGTCAAATATTTTACTGAAAGCCATTATAAAATTTCAGTAAACTCACTGTTGACATAACACTACTTTTATCTAATTTTCTATCGATATTCCAGTTTGGCTAGTTGATCCAATCTTTTTTTTTTTTTTTTTTCCTTGAACCTTCATTTGTTTAGTGAAGCAAAGTTTCCAACAATAGGAGCTACAGTGAACAGCCACCGGAAATCCCAACAAGTCAGAGAGCATGAACGGGCTGGGCTGTCAGGAGGCAGGGGCAGCAGGGAGGACAAGCAGAGAACGGGGAACAAGAGGAAATGCTGGAAGGTATGAGGATGGCCCATCGCCCAAACCTTAGGCTACTGAACTTCTAGAGAGAGTGGTCAGACGTGAATTCCCAGTCCTATGGCATTGGATCCTGCTCACCGTTACAGCCTGTTACCCTCAGATTGTCTTCTGGGCCAGCTCTTTTAGAACAACACCAGAGCCTTGGGAGTGTCAAATTTGAGTCAAATAAAACGCTTTGTCACTAGGGTTCCCGTATAAAATTAAGATCTCAAGTGTTATGTCCAGGCAACAGGGTATAATTCAAGCAGAGAAAGTTGTCTCCCCTCATCAACTTCAGCATCAGGATTTCAAAAAGTAAAGGCAGATGGGGGCATATAAGGCACAAAAGTCAACAGAAAGTCCCACCAGCTGCTCCAAACAATGCATTTTTCAGTAGGTGACCTGCCTGGGGAGCCACAGCACTGAAAGTGAGCCCATCCTTGAAAGGGAATGGGGAAGAACATTCTATAGGTTTGTCTTAGAGGGAGAACTTTATTTTTTTAGAGCAAAGAGAAGTTAGGGGAGCAAAGTGATTTTGTTCACTGCCTTCACACTAGCACTTTTGTTCACTGCCTTCACACTAGCACTTTTGTTCACTGCCTTCACACTAGCACTTTTGTTCACTGCCTTCACACTAGCACAACCTGAGAATTTTCTATTACGTGGGAATTAGGAGTTTAGCTCTATCTCCATGCAACGCATTCTGTCAAGCTTTGGGGGAATATAGGTAAATTCCTTGCATTTAAATATAGGTGCTTAGACTCTAATTAAATGTTAAGTAAAGGGGAATTAGCAAGAGGATCAAAATAGGCAAGTGTGCACAGAGAACTGAGGGGACAACAAACATGGAAAGTGTCACCTTGTCATCTTTAAGCTGGACAGTGAAGGGGATCGATTTAAACTGACAACAAAATAATTGGGCATCTGGGTTAGATCACACTGATCCACGGTGTTCATTGTGCTCAGTGTACTGAGATTTGGGAGGAAACCTCAGACTATAAGGAGGATAATTATGAAAATAATCCTATGAAA